>JAHWFP010071032.1:0-14550 GCA_023313725.1 Lithobius niger
TTCTAGTCTTGACCTCCGCCAGCGTTTCTTCCCTGAGAGATTCTTCAGTTTCTGGAATGATCTCTTTTCCGTTCGTCTCGTGTTCAACGTCTATACCATCCCTACGTCTCATTGGTGGATTTTTTTAACGCTGGTCGATTGGTGGAAAATTTGTCTGCAAAGATAATCTGGAAAGTTTGATGCATTGTGCTGACTGTATTGTTGAATCAAGTGACTCTGACTGATTTTTCTATATTTGTTTTTTTGTTGCGTGTCCCTTTTGTTATTGTTCATTCCCGATGCTTTCCAATTTTTCAAAAATTGAAAATTTTGTTTTTCAGTTATATTTTTTCCTGCATTCAGTGTAAAATTCTAATTTCTAGTGAATTTTCCTTTAATTTCCATGTAAGAAACTCTTTTACAACGTTTCGGAATACTGACTTTTGAATTTTGAATTATGGGGGTTGTATATGACCCCATAATTCAAAAATTCAAAAGTCAGTATTGCAAAACGTTATGAAAGAGTTTCTAACATGGAAAAGGAAAATTCACTAGAAATTAGAATTATACACTGAATTTAACTTTACTTTATTCAGGGGAAAAAATATAACTGCAAAAACAAAATTTTCACTTTTTGAAAAATTAGAAAGCATCGGAAATGAACAATAACAAAAGGCACACCCAATAATGATCAAATATGGAAAAATCAATCTGAGTCACTTGATTCAACAATACAGTTAGAAAAATGCGTCAAAATTTCCAGCTTTTCTTTGCATAAAACATTTTCACATGTGCTGCAGATTGCGTTGACTATTTTAATGAATCCTACTGAGGAGTCATATTTGACCCCAAAGGGCTTTGAATAGAAATGCAAACAATACATCCAAGCCAAAACCTTTTTTTCTTATGAAAATCTTGGAAAAATACTCAAATGAAAAAAAATTTTAAATATTGAAATTTGGTAAAAAAAAATAAATAAAAACACGATCAGGGTTCATTTTTGACCTCACCTATGAAACCGAGTGTCCAATATGAGGCCATTATAAAATCGAGTGCCTTAACGACACTTAATTCTCTGTATTTTAATTTTTCGGTATTGAGTTGGTTAGGTGCCATCAAGGTACAGTTTGAACTGGTGGTACCTTATTTTTTGTTTTATCTCTGTATTCAGAACTAACTTATGAAGTAATTTTCATTATGACTGCTTTTGCTATGCCTAATAAGGTAAAAATTGCAAGACAGCCGACGAGTAACAAGCATCTGTATTACGAGCTCCGACCTTTTACTCCGTTCATCCATTTTTGACTTGTGATCGAGGCCTAACCGCAATTTTGACCAAAAATTAAAGCGTGTTCTTGTCAGGACTTGCGGGTTTGACGTTCTGTCAGTAACGTCCACTCTACCTCTCCAACCTGCAAAATAATTTTATTCGGTGCAAAATTATAACTTGGCATATAATTGAGTTCTGAAATTCGCATTTACTCGGCCGAGCGAGTGATGTTATAATACATTGGCTTATTTTCTGTGTTTCCTGGGAAGGAACGTATATGATTCTGTCCAGTGCTCCACAGGGAAGTGCTTTGCTGTTCAACTTATGATTTCTGCCCAGTGCTGCACCTCGGATTTCGGCTACCGCACCTATAATATTTGAGGAAGGCATTTCGTATTGGAATTTGTGTATTTGGTACACCAAAGCTCCTTGCCATGAAATTTCAACCAAATTAGAACAAATTTAGAACTTTCGTGTTCCAAACAGACAAACACATAATGACAAAAAGACGCACAAACTCCAAATCAAGGCGATCATTAAAGCCTCGCTTCGTTCGGCTGATAATCAGCAGATTGAAAGAGAAAGGAATCTTCAAATTTGCTTAACAAAATTCCACCTTGTTATCTCTCTGGACTATTTGTGATTAGCATAACAAATTTTCATTTTAAGAACGTCTAACAACTCCACCATCACATTCACACACAACTGAACAGTACGGAATCTAGACGCGTGGACCTGCATAACAATTTTTCTTTCTTCCTCTTCCTCCCCACTTAATAACCATCTGAATTGTCTTGACGTGGGAAACCGGGTGCAAGAACCTCGGTGAGCCTTGCAAAGTTTTCATTTCATTCAATCTCCCACACAGGGTCATCCCGGTACCTTTTTTAAGTGCACCTTGCCTCCATCTGAGCAATGAACAATGTATGTTTTGAGGTCAGGGATGCTTCCTTAAGGATGACGAAGGTCATTATCGCCAGTTGGCAAGCACTTGAAGATGTTCCACTTGCGACGCAATGGTCTGTTGCGAACCCACCCACCCTGTGGCGAAGAAAAACCCGTAAAATGAACGCTAAAAAGTCATGGACTTGTGTGCAATACAGTCCTCAAAGTTTTTTTTTTTCTTTTGCTCTCTCTTTTGCAAGCTGTTACGAGTGTTTATCCATAAATGTCAGGCAGGCCGCGAGCGAGACAGATCGGTGCTATTGGGTTGAAGGGCGAGCTGAGGGTCGGGGTTTGTGTCCTGGACATGACTCGACAAATAAAAAGGCACAGAGTTAAAGTGTCATTAAGGTGAAACGCTTTTGGGTGGACACGGAATAAACCAAATAGTAAACGTACCAAAGAATCGTCCTTGCCCACAGAATTGTCAGAAAAGCGATTCTTTTTTCTGTTACAAGATGGAATCCGTTGGGTAGCGGATGATGATATGATTGAATGAATGAACGAATGATAATAAATACGGATGTAAACCTATTTACGTTGCCTTTTGGATTTATGTATGTCCGAAAGGCAACGTAAGTAGGTTTGCATCCGTATTTATTTAACCCTCCTCGAGCCCAATGGCTTTCTGTCCTCTGTTGAATGAATAATACTTGATCCGGCATGAAAATCAAAAAGGAATTACAGGGAGTTTACCATTTGTCCAAGCGCACTAGAATGTCAACACTTCGATGCGGAGGGAGTTCATGCATTAAAAGCCTTGGGAAAAATGTGCTGTAAGTCCAGCAAGACAAAAGCAAACCGTCTTTAATTTTCGTATACGTTATCCAATTTGCATCGTTTATCAAAAGGTATCAAATCTAGATAATGAAAACAAAAAAATACTATAAAAATTTAATCCCGGGTCTGTACTGCATGTTGTAGTTTTTAACGCCGTAAAATCATTTTAGTTCTTTTTATCTGGTTTTGTTGGCTAATTTTAAAGCTCGTAAGTTCTCAGGGACCATACCTAGGAATTGTTTCGGGGAAGGAGGGGGGGGGTTCAAACTGGCAATTGTACATCCCCATCCCCCCCCCCATCTCCACCACGACGAACGGATACAGTCAAACTCTTAAACGAAACCGATAAAAAAATTATTCAAAAAACTTAACTTGGGTAAGTATTTTTTACGCCCTGTTCAGTCTTTCTTGAGGGGGCAGTTAGTTGCTCCTCCTGCCCCGCCTTCCCCCCCCCCCCCTCACACTCCAGCTACCACTCTGATTTTATCTTCTTGTTTGTATTGTCTAGATTTTATACTTTTGGTAAAGGATGCGAACTGGATAACATATCTGACAATTATAGATTGCTTGCTTTTGCTTTAAGGTATTTTCCAGCTCATTTGTTCGATATGTATGGCACCCCTTGTACGGTATTAAACAACACAGTGTATTCACAAGCATACAACAAAGCTCAGCAGGTTCTACACATTGAAATCAAGGACCGCGATAGCTGTCCTTATGTAAGTCTCAGCATGAACTTCCATGTTAAACATCAAACTTTGAACTCCAATAATTTCGCCCAGAATTGACTTACACCAACGAAATTCGATATTTGGGGTCGTGTCTTAACTATTTTACCCCATTACACATTTTAATGACAAGCGAACTGTTCGGCGTCCACAGTATTGCCTTTTGTTGTTGTTCTTCTTCTTCTTCTTGTTCTTTTTGGAACTCTTTGGCTTCACCTGGAGATCGAACCAATGAACCGATTTTCAAGTTTTATAGCTTGAACGTACAGGTATGGACATTTGAATGCTATTTTAATGTGACTACAATATTCTTGTAACGGAAAGCAAAATGGGCTAGGAATTTTGCTCTCACCTAGAGATCGATCCAATAAACCGATTTTCATTTTGTACACTTTGAAATGTAGGTATTAACAACGACCAGGGCCTTCTGAACGCGATTTTAATGTGACTGGAGTATTCTCGTCGGCAGAGCATTTTTTATTGTTCAGCACCGGAGTACACAAATTCTTTCAAATCCAGCTAATAAAATTTGGTAGACAAGTCATTGTTAGCAGTACAAATCAAATTATCTTTGAAAATTCTATTCTGGTCAAACTGTATTATCTGCAGCAATTTTAAACCGATTTTGACATTCAAATATACTAAATTGATTTCCTCGATGAGAGCTTTCCAGTGGTATGGACTAAAAGCAGCAGCACATGCCGTTTTTAAGTTATAATCTTAAAATTCGTAAAGCTGACCCTAAAAATTGTAGTGTGAGCCGACTTTGTATCACAAACTATTTTTAAGTGACATTAACAAATATGGCAAAAGAATAATAATAAACATAAATATTTCAATCTGGTCCTCCTACAATAGGACCAAAGCCTGTTTCCTAGTTATTATTATTATTATTTGGGTTGGTATTGAATATTTGTTTCCCACTGTATTCTAATTTCTTCCATATTGTGTGATATATAGGAATTTAGCAATGGACTGACCTTGATAGCATTTCGTGAGGTCATCTATTTCTTAGCGAATCAATGATCTCTTCATTCTTCATCACCTAAAACCAAGTCTCAATATCAATCGCTCAGTTGTGTTATTTCAAAATGTTTTTGCGAGTTGGAACTGCAAGACCCTTTTTGTTTGCTTTACAATTTCTCGCTGCAAGTGATTTACTTTCAGTTGTACTTGCACCATCAAAGCTGGATCACGGCTTCACTGGTCACCGCTTGCATGTCTCAAACTCCCTCCCTCTCCCACCCTGTGTAGAAATGATAAAAGAAGCGATCGTGTTTTTCAAAGTGTGAAATTGGCAGTATGAGTGTTTTTTTTTTTTACCATTTGTTATTATTTTCCATATCCTTCACGCTAAAAGAACTTTTACTATAGTATATTAATGGTTAATGGCTTTGTGTTGTTCATACTCGGCGCAACTAGCCTTGTAGATCGGGCTCCCTACCGCTTCTGCTAAAAATCCGCTTAGCCATCCAACGGAACACCCGAATATCTCTGAAAATATTTGAGGCAGGCACTTCATCTTCGAACTCATGCTTTTCATGTACCAAAGCTCCCTTTTCATGAAATTTCAACCGAATCGGGGCAAAATTGTGAATGTTATCTTCCTATGCTGAAAACCACACACAAAATCCAAATTCAAAATCCAAAAAACACACAAAGTCCAAATTCAGTCGACAATCGACCTCGCTCGCTTTTCCCACTCGGCCAAAATATAAGGTTCCTACCAATATCTTTCCAAAGGTTCCTAAGATCCAGAGCTACGCCATTGCTCCTGTGCTACTATGTTTTAATTTTTGTTTTATTCAACTGTCAAGTGAGGATCAAATTCAAATTTAAATCTAAATGGAAATTTATTTCTCAACTGACTTCGACCCATCTTCCTTCTAGTGTTATGTTTCAACGCCCGCCACATTACATGTTTAATGGGCCAACGAAGCGGAGCAGTTCAAAGTCAATGCATTAAGAAAATGACTCAGCAGCTTTAATTAATAAGTCAAGGGTGACTTGCGTCTGAAAGGTTTAATTGAAAACTGTCATCTGCCCACTATAGGTAGGCTGGAATGCCGTCGGCTATACTTTGTTACAGCAGCCTCCTTTGACTTCTTGTATGAAAACTACGAAGAAATGGGAACTTTCGCTAACGTTAAAACTCTGTTCACTGTTGCATGTCTTTTGTAGAGCGGACTGAAGAGCAGACTGTAGAGCGGACTGTAGAGCGGACTACATCCTTTTGTAGAGCGGACTGAAAGTTTATTTGATATTTTTTATAAAAAGCTTATACGTATCTTGGATTTGGCCCTAACTCTGGATAAACCAACACAAATCGCAGTAAATTAAATAGGAGTAGTGTCACGACGTAACCCACCTTTCCCATCTTTCCGCAATCGTAATCACCCTCCAGCGATACTGCTGCGTTACTATGTACAGCGGTTGCCAAGCAACTAGATTTTTGCCTATTCAGTTTGTCATTGTTGTAAGCGGCAGCGTTCTTGCTCTACGATGTCTGCGGCTTTGCAGTGCTGGAAACACCGGTTCTCGTCAGATCCCCGAAGTTAAGCAGCATTGGGCTAGATTGATACTTGGGTGGGTGACCGCCTGGGAATCTGGCTGTTGCAGACATAGGGCCTTAGGGCTTCGGGCAGATGACCAGGAGTGGTTAACGCTCGTTAAACCCTTTAACCCTTTAACGTTCTTGCTCGCAGCAAGAGCTCACGCCATTGTATTCTTGTAAAATGTCGAGAACAAACCGTTTTGCAGTTCAATCATTAGGCTCGTGGCTGAGTTGAAAGAAAATCGTCTCTGGAAAAGTTGCCAAGTGAAGAAAACAGATATAACTTCAACAATGTCAGAAATAATATTGTTAATGACATCAAAATTGTTGACGGAGCGAGCGAGCGAAGCGTAGCCAATAACGGACACCAAATTGAAAAATGTTGGTTGGTTGGTCCGTTGGTCTGTTGGTTGCACATTTTTAGTCTGGGTGGAGCCCAAACAAAAGATCGGATTGGAATGAAATTTGCTACAACGCTTGATACCCCAAACAGTATTGCTGAGCCAAAATTTGACGTAAATCGAACAATTATTACGGGAGAAATAACAAATTTTCGAATTTATTTCTAACACTCACCATTGTAAATTTGGAGTCGTGAATAGTTAAGGAATTGCGGCGAAGCATACACTGTGCTGCTGGTAATCAAGTGAACTTTAAAAAAAACGCCAAAATAAATCATCGTAGCTTCCTTACAGCTAACAATCTTTTTGACATAACTCAATGAAATAATAATATTTGATCATAACACTTTAACCACTAGAGGAAGACAAGCAAATGGGGAAAAAAAACCAGAAGGATTCGTTAACGACTCGCATTCGTTTCATGTAAAAAAGAATGCTTGCAGGAATTCATCCAACATGGCAACCAAAGTGGCGTTGACACTATCAACGGGAATCTCAAATTTGAAACATCAAATCGCCGCTGCAGGAGGAAACCGTTCATATAATACGACAGTACACAGCAGACTACGTATTTATATCACAACACAGAACAATAATTTGGCTTCGTATTGTAATTTCAAGATTCCTAGATTGCTATGGAAACTACACTCTCCATCCCGTGTTGCCAGAATAAATAGGCCTAATTTCTCTACTGTTGTCGCTTACGAAACTAAAACGGAACTAACAATTAGGCTTAAAATTAGGATTTAGAATTATTTAAATTCATCTTCACAGCCAAGCTAACACCGGCTGATCAATATTTGTAATAATTCCAATTAAAAAAAAAAATTAGCTTTGGAGTTGCAGTACGTGCCAGAGGTGTGCGCACTAACATTGTCGTAGAAGGCAGCGTAGAGAGCCGCGGATGTTTCGAATCTTTTAATTGTTGTGAAGTACTATCGTTACTGGTGATTGTTTAGCTTGCAGTTAAATGCTTTATTGTTATTATTTTAAATCTAGGAAAGATACTCTGCAATAAATATAAACAATGTAAGCATTATTGATGGTGGCACGTTCTTTGCAGGCTTAACCACGGCGACTAACGTTGTATTTTACAACGGCGGCGACGGCGAAAAGAGGCTGCAAAATAACGAAACAGATACTAAATATGGGTATAAACGAAAATATCTTAAAATTAATATGAAACGTAGCCTAGATAAAATGTAAAAAACACCAGCAAAAAGCTTCAGCTCAAATGTAGCCGAATGAATATTGCCCCCAGCTTTTTAAGGACCATTAGCAAACATTGCAAAGCCATTATAATAAGAGCAAATACAAATTTAAAATAAATTTTTCTCCGCTCCGCCTACAATAGGCCCAAAGCCTGTTTCCTAGTTAGGAAACGTACGAAGGATACATTGCTGACAACTGTCGTAAAGATCCAATGAAGTATTTTATAAATATGCCAAAAACAAAAAAGACACACGCCTCAGACTGGAAAATGAAATCACTGCTGACCACAAGAAATTGCTAATGTCTTTGGTAAGGCCTTTGAAGAGGAAAAAGATATCCCCGATGTCGATTAAGAATCCTTTCATGCCATTGCAAAAATGCTGCTAAGATTCTGATCAGTGAAATATTCTCGTTATGCTTGGTTCTGGTAAATCTCAAGGTCCTGATGGCATTCACCCTACCATTCTGAAAAAAATGTGCTACCACTTTCTCTAAGCCAGTTGCAATCCGGAGTTTCAATCTCTGATCGACTCCGGTAATTATTAGCGCCGGTGCACACGTGCGGTCGCCGCATTTGTGGTCGCCGCTGCAGTACCGCATTTGCGGTTTGGTTTACGTGCCATCTGTTGGATACTGCACACGTACCTGCGTCGACGTTGCGTTACCGCCCGCCGCTGCGGTACCGCATTTGCGGTTTGGTTTACGTGCCATCTGTTGGATACTGCACACGTACCTGCGTCGACGTTGCATTACCGCCCGCCGCTCGTACGGTCGGTTTGCACCATTCTCCCCGTCAACGCAGCGGTACCGCAGCGTTAAAAAAAAACGCAATTGCGTCTCTGAGTACCTTGGATGACTTGAGCGGTGCACACGTCCGCTGTTTACCGCAAAAGCGTTACCGAAAATTGGCGTCCAATTTCGAAGAAATAGACATGGAATTGTTTATTGGGGGAGTAAAGAACTATCCTGAAATATGAAATGTTGCTGCAGAAATGATTGAAGACTCATTGGGAAGTAATTAAAGAACTTGTCCGAATATTTTAGTTAATCTGCAAAGGATGTACAACATTTTCCCCTGGTACGTCTTAAATTAGTACATCAATGTACCAAAATTCGTGGCATTGGTTTTAAAATATATTTTTTGTTCACGAGGTAGGTGAAAAAAGCAACATCGGGTCTCATTGGTTTGAAACTAATTTTTTGTACACTAGGTTAGGGAACCAAACGCGCACATACGTCACCGAAGCGGCACCGCAGCGTCAACGCGCGTTAATAAAACGCACGTGTGCATTGATTGGATGCGGCGCCGCAGCGTCCAAAAAACGCACGTGTGCACCGGCGTTTATTCTGCGTGGAAGTGTGTCGACGTCATCCCTGTCCATAAGATTGATGCTAATAATTATAGGCCTATCAGTTTTACTCCATAGCAAACTTGAAGTATTTGAAAGAATTATTTTAAATCGTTTACATAGTGAACAATTGCATCAGTTGTATGTGTTTATCAGTTTTGGATTTTGTGTGTGTGTTTATCTGTTTGGGACATGATAATGTTTGCAGTTTTGTTCTGATTTTTTCGGCTTTTTAAGATAAAAGAACTTTGATTTACGAAATTCAAGAGTCCGAAGATGAAATTCCTACATCAAATATTTTCGAAGAAATCCGAGTTTTCCGTTGGACGGCAAAGCTGATTTTTAGTAGCAGTTATAAGGGAATTCGGTCTATAAGGCTAGTGGCCTCAAGCACTACATGAACAACATTCAGTTATTTGCCATAAGAGCTTACCATAGTTAAATTCTTTTGGTGTCAGGGGGTAGGAAATAAATACAAACGGTAAAAAAAAAAAAAAAACACTATTACTCTCAATTTCGCACGTTTTGAAATAACGCGGTCACTTGTTTCATCATATTATCAGAGATGATATTATGTACATCAAATTTGGCGTGTAGGGGTAATGCTATCCAGATTCTCTCGGAAATATCGTTGTTTGATTCGTTCGCTTGCAGTGCTCGCTTCGGTGTAAACTAATGTATTATTGTATCTCCCACTCACCCGATTAATTGTTATCTTTAGATTTCAGTTATTTCCGGCCGTGTATATTAGAGTTCGTTTGCACACGAGAATTTTGAGAAATTGGACAGGAGGAGGAGGAGGGTTGACTGATTCATTGAGTTTAATGAGGCTTTGACCCGAAGCCATATGCCCACTAAAATTACACAGAAATTACAAAGAAATACACTCAAACATCAACAACACTACATTACGAAAAGGTTTAAAGGGTTTAACGAGCGTTAACCACTCCAGGTCGCTCTAGCCCGAAGCCCTAAGGCCATATGGGCACTACATTACTAAACTTCACCCAACAGTACCCAACAGCACTTAACAGTACCAATGCTACAGTACCACTCCTTGTCCACACCTTGTCAGTCAGCAACACTCTACAGTCTGCATACTCACAACAGTCACTATGCTTAGCAAAAACGCGAGTACAGCACTCAGAAAACTGCAACAGCACCTGCAAAAACAACCTAATACTACAACCTGATATTTATTACAACACAGAAATCTGCAACCGCCCTTAATCTGACATGCGAGTGTGGCCCTGTGGTAGACAAGAGGCGGTCTAATGACATAACAGCACCCACCCTACAATGAAGTATCTCTCGCTGGAACCTACACTTCTTACAGACCAGTAGAAGATATTCCACAGTACTGTCAACCCCACAGGCTCTGCAGATGGGTGAGCTCAACCATCCCAGCCTGTGCTGATGAGCAGGAAGCTGTGCATGACCCGTCAGTAACCTAGTTCGGAGTTTGGCACACCAGTTAGGCATATCACCCACCATTGAGACAACGCCGCAGTCTGGATGTATGGAAAACAGGAAACGGCCTATGCCATCACTCTCCAATTCTTTATTCCACTCCTGCCGACCTGGTGGAGACAGCAACTCTCCGTGACAGGCAGGAGAGCGTGAGAGAGACCTCACATGGAGCATCCACAGACGCCATCTTGGCCAGGCCATACACGCCTCATTTCCCACTTGACCACTGTGGCCCTTGACCCACTCAAGAGTGACAGCCGCCCCACGCAGAGTTTCCAACAGATTGTGAAAACAAGCGGGTCACTAACGCACAGAGTCTCGGTGCAGCACTTTACCATAGGAATGCTGGCAAGCGAATCAGTCACCACAGCAAACAACGGCAGTGCTAGGTCAGCAGCAATGGTCTAGAGCGACCAATATAGCCGCAAGCTCACAAACTACTCTTGAGTCAACACTCACAAACCTTGTCTCACATTTACCTTCCCCGTTGGGACAACCACTCTCACGCTGCCAACTTGCGTCTTTGCAGTAAATGACGCATCGCAGAAAACACGGCAAGCTGTGCTACTGTGTTGAAAGACACTGACTAGATCTGGACACCATGTCCACGGGCTAGGGGGCTTCACATAAGCGACATCACATAGGGTAAGATCAGAAAGGGACTGAATAAGAGAGGACCCTTTTTCCAAACATCCTAGCATAGAGTGCCAAGCGGGCCTAGCGTGGCTGCCAAGCGGGTCATTCTGACCCCTACTTAGAGACCGCATACACCCAAGCACTAACAGCTCCGTAGCCCTGAGATGAAGTGGTTGTTCACCACATTCAACCCATAGGGACTGAACAGGCGTACTGGGCAGACATCCGGTAACCGCTCGAAAAGCATCATTCATAGCTACCTGCAACAACTGAACCTGACGTGACGCTGTGCACAAGATAGGCAAATGATAGTCAACAATTGAACGAACAAAACTCCTGTACACAGACATGAGAGCATTCCTGCAAACCATTTTGTTACGAGCAAGGACCCGTAAAATATAGGTCTGCCCACCGATCCGCTCCTTGAGGAGACATATATCAGAGGTCCACTCTAGACCACTGTCTAGAATAACACCAAGATATTTGACGGTTGACTTTGACACCACAGAAGTGCCACCGACAGTAACATGAACAGTGGCACTCTGATGCACAGAGAGACGAGAAAAAACTACAACTTCGGTTTTTGCCGGAGCCAATTGCAGGCCTCTAATGCCAAGCTTCTTTGTCACAGAATCCAGAGCAGCCTGAACATGCGGCACAACCAAGGCGATGTCATCACCCGCGAACCCATCTCAATGTTGGCAGTGGCCGACATCTCCACAAGAACCTCGTTAATCACAACAGCAAATAACGTGGGGCTCAAACAGCTGCCCTGCGGCAGACCATGATCTGAGCTGGTCTCTGCGGACCAATGCCCATTGACTCTGGTCACCAAGAAGAGCTATGATAGCATTCACCAGCCTCTTACTAATGCTCACGCTACACAGAGCAGCATGGACCCAGTCCACTCCGACTGTAGCGTATGCTACTCTGATATCGAGGAACACACCAACGACCACTCTGCGTGAATCCAAGCTTCTCTGATTCCAGAGAGCAGATACAAATTCGCATCCTGGGCACTTCTGTTCTCTCTGTACCAGAATTGCACAGTCGCCAGAGTGTCATGATACTCAAAATACCAGGTCAGATGCTTTATGAGCATTCGCTCATAAACTTTACGGAGACAAGAAAGCAATGCAATTGGTCTATAATTGAGCAGACAAGACCTGTCAGTGTCAGCTCTGTGTGCTGGCACATAGAATCGTGAAAAGCCATGAGGAAGGGTGACCTGTGCTCCTTTAAACAACGCCTGATAGTGAGACAAAAGACCAATTAAGGCCGAATTCGATAGCCTGTGAAGACTGCTGTACAAGACACGGTCTATTCCAGGCGCACTCGTGCCTCTACACTTTGTCAGAGCAGACTTGATAAAGCTTCAGCCATGCTTGCTCGTCGTAGAACAACCCTGTCAGACCGCTGGGAGCTATAAACCCATGTTAAATCTGGTTTCTCATCCTGACCAAGCAAGACACACCAGGCAGCCGAAAGCGACTGAGATGTGGCAACCTTGTCACACAAACGGTTCCCGTACCCCCTCTTCTCAGCTCTGATAAGGTACAGTGACTCTTTGGCAGTGGCTCCGTACAATAGCCATCGAACTTTGCCAGGGCTCTGCTTTCATGCACGAAAAGCATGCCGTCTGTCACGAACAGCACGTGTACAAACGGACGTCGACCAAACTGGGGTTCCCTTGGACCGAGAGACGCCACTAGCTGAAACAGAAACTCGGCCTGTAACTCAACCAGTCCGCAAAGACCATTTTCAGCAGTTGGCCGCGGGCAAAATTTGCACCGCTGATGCGCACCTGAGCCCACTGGTCGCAAGATAATGGCAAAATGGTCACTTCCCCTCAGGTCATCGGAGACACTAAACGCAAATGTCTCCGATAGGCCCGGGGAACAAAGAAACAAGTCAAGCACCGACTCTTGGAAAACACCTTCTTGCCACCTGTGCCATCCTGCACTACCTCTAGACCAATAGTATTTATGGCACACGACAAACGGCGACCTTTAGTATTACTGTGCAAAGATCCCCAGTCATGTTGATGCACATTGAAATCACCAGACAGTATACACGGAGCCGGAAATTAACGTAGCCACGCTAGCCAGCTAGCAAAGGACGGATTACCTGTAGCATGCAGAAACACGAGGGTCACCCACTGATTCAAAAGCCACACCCGAATGCAACATGCATCAATCCCTGAACACGTGATAAATGAGACAACAAGCTAGGGCACCTTCCACTTTACAAAGGCTCCCATATTCCCCCCAGCTAGATCCACATTTAGGTTAGAAATATGACATTTTTGAACACCACCCAATTCCTGAATACCAACTATGTCGGCATGTTGTAAGATCCCTTCTAATTCAATAACTTTGTTAACAAGACTGCGGGCATTCCAGGATGCAATAGAGAAACTACTCATCGAAAGTTTGTGTGAAAACTTTGTATGAAATATGCAAAACACAAAAACAACCAGATCTTTTAATGCCTAAAACAATGTGGAATCACATTTCCTGAGTGCTTATAGTCCGGCCACTGAAAGAATGACTCGGTGTTCGTCGAATATCGCGCGTTTTTGCCAGTAGGATAGGTGCACCTTGACAACAGCGAGTTCAATCGAGCCCAGACATGGCGTCGAATTCGACTTCGTTAGCGAAGCACGGTAAACCTTAACAGTCAGGCTCTGGAGATGTTTAAAACGTCATCTAGTATTTCGAATCCAGGGTGAGTGAATTTGGAGAGTATAGAACTAACACGCAATCCAGAAAGTGTGCAGTTGCTGCTACTGGAGTGTTGTAACGTTTTGCTAAATTGCTACATGTCTCATGCAAGGCGCGTTAAGCCTATAGCTTTTCCGGGCAAGTGATGTAGAGACACCGGGGGGGAAAAAAGGCCGCGTCTATCACCCATTTCGCAGCTCAATTTTTCCGACTCGTCAATAAGACGTATTATTGTAGACATGCGTACAAATAAATAGGAAACAGGCTTTGGGCCTATTGTAGGCGGAGCGAAGAAAAATTTATTTTAAATTTGTATTTCCTCTCATTATAATGGCTTTGCAATGTTTGCTAATGGTTCTTATAAAGCTCGGGGCAATATTCATTCGGCTACAGTTGAGCTGAAGCTTTTTGCTGGTGTTGCTTGTGCTGGTGGTGGTGGTGTAAAATACAATGTTAGCTGCCGTGGTTAAGCTGGCAAAGAACGTGCCACCGTCAATAATGCTTAC
>JAHWFP010071033.1:1173-56846 GCA_023313725.1 Lithobius niger
ACTTCAGGGTTAAGTTAGGTTTGGGGTAAGGATTAGGTTTGGAAAGCAGCCTACTAGCAAAAAGCCCCTAGGCTTGGGGACCTCCTAGCAGGGGGGAGGAGAGGACCAGCCAGGAGGCTGGCCCGAAGGCTAACTGATTTTGCATGGCCGGGCGGCTGCTTTTATGCGATTTGGTTACCCCTGGCAACCGCGAAATAGCCTGGGTATTATGGGTAAAGAAGTTTCTCGAAGGTTCTAGATGCAGGAACCGGAAAGGAATTTACAAGGCATGCGCCCTTCAAAGGAAGATTAAACAAGACCTTTAAGCTTGGCCATCGGCCCCAACAACTGTCCACAAGATTTGCAACACACATTGAAAAGGTTTAGTTTACGTGGAAGTCGTTCACTTTGCTCGTTTAATCCACGCACCTCCGTGCTTCAGAAACACGAATGTTTGACACCGTTTTAAAAGCAAATCTATTGTTTTGAATTTTCTATGCACCAAGTCATTTAATAAAAAACCAATTTTAAAATCTATATGTGGTGTGTTGCAAAATAAGTTTTTTCCGTGCATCCTTTTCCAGATCATCTCGCTTCGCTCGAGAGGTGTTTTCATGAACAAACTATGACGTCATGAACAAACATCATGCAGGTTAAAAAAAACTTTGACGTTAGTTTTTCAGGTTCTTTCGCATATTTGAGGGAGATAATATCAAGTTACAGCGATGAAAATAGGCCTATTAAAAGCGAAATTTAATTATATTTCGTTTGCTCATACTCCCATCTTTGTAGGTGCCTTGGTTCCAGAGGAGTAGAGGTACAAACACGCACGCACGGACGCACTTCATATGATTTTAAGTAGCGGAGTCGCTCGCGTCGCTCGCTCATTCCGCGTCGTCTCGTTACGCTCGAGGAGATTTCTTGCTGCAACACTAAAGATGCAGACAGACCTTCGACATAAAAAACGATCAAACAAATTATAAGAGTATAGTATGCGATATCGGTTATCTCGACAGAAGGTCAATATTATTTTTTTACGCCCAGGGAGGCAAGCAAAAAGATCAAGCAATTTATCAGAAAAGCGCTGTTTCTGATGACAAACGCTGATTTTCGTTCGCTTCGCTCACTCAAACAACGCAAACATTTCCTCAATACCGTGAATGAATCAATGTAACCACCAAGCAGCACACATCACTTGTAATTTGTGTTAGCATACACTTAATGTGGGTTTTCTTGTTTTACTTATTTTAAGAATATTGTTCTTTACGTCCTGCTCAGTACAGACTTTTCCATGGGCGTCTTATCACTTCACTTTCTGATGATCCCTCACTTGGAGAAACATCTGCAGAACGTTAGATGTAATCTCCTACGAAGGTGAGAGATGAAAGATGGCGAGTGCAAAGCGAAACACACATTGAAAAGTTTTAGTTTACGAGGAAATCGCTTGCTTTGCTCGCTCAAGCCACGCACTGCCGTGCTTCAGAAACAGGAATGTTTCCGAATCTATTGTTTTGATTTTTCCATGCATCAATTCATCAATTCATTGGTTAATACAAAACCAACTTTAAGATGTGTATGTGGTGTGTTGCAAAATACGTCCTCCGTGCATCCTTTTCCAGATCATCTCTCTTTGATCGAGGAGGTTTTTATGAACAAACTATGACGTCATGAACAAACATGAAGAGGGTTTAAAAATACCAACTTTGTCGTTAGTTTTTCAGGTTCTTTCGCTTATTTGAGGGTCATAATATCAAGTTACAGCGATGAAAATAGGCCTATTAAAAGCGAAATTTAATTATCTTTCGTTTGGTCCTACTCACATGTTTGTAGGTGCTTTGGTTTTGGAGGAGTAGAGGTACAAACACGCACGCACGCACGCACGCACATCACCTACATAATTAAAACTAGCGGAATCGCTCGCTTCGCTCACTCATTCCGCGTCGTCTCGTTACGCTCGAGGAGATTTCTTGCTGCAACACTTACGATACAGACAGACCTTCCACATAAAAAACGATCAAGCGAATTATAAGATTGTAGAATGCGATAATGGTTATCTCGAGAGAAGGTCAATATTTTTTTTACGTCCAAGGAGGCAAGCAAAAAGATCAAGCAATTTATCAGAAAAGCGCTGTTCTGATGACAAACGCTGATTTTCGTTCGCTTCGCTCACTCAATCAGCGCAAACATTTCCTCTGAAACGTAACTGAATTAATGTAACCACCAAGAACCACACATCACTTGTAATTTGTGTTAGTATACACTTTATATGGGTTTTCTTGTTTTACTTATTTTAAGAATATTGTTCTTTACGCCCTGCTCAGTACAGACTTTTCCATTGGCGTCTTATCATTTCACTTTCTGATGATACCTCACTTGGAGAAACATCTGTAGAACGTCAGATGTAATCTCCCATGAATGTGAAAGATGAAAGATTGATAGAGCAAAGCCAGACGCACATTGAAAAGGTTTACTTTACGTAGAAATCGCTCGCTTTGCTCGTTCAATCCACGTACCTCCGTGCATCAGAAACACGAATGCATCAATTCATCAATTCATACAGAACCAATTTTAAGATGTATATGTGGTGTGTTGCAAAATACGTCGTCCGTGCATCCTTTTCCAGATCATCTCTCTTCGCTCGAGGAGGTTTTCATGAACAAACTATGACGTCATGAACAAACATAAAAAGAGTTAAAAAAAACTTTGACCTTATTTTTTCACGGTTTTTCGCATATGATGTGCGTGCGTGCGTGCGTGTTTGTACCTCTACTCCTCCGGAAGAAAAGCACCTACAAAGATGAGAGTATAGGACCAAACGAAAGATAATTAAATTGCACTCTTAATATGCCTATTTTCATCGCTGTAACTTGATCTTATCACCCTCAAATATGCGAAAACCGTGAAAAAGTAAGGTCTAAGTTTTTTTTAACCCTCTTCATGTTTGTTCATGACGTCATAGTTTGTTCATGAAAACCTGCTCGATCGAAGAGAGATGATCTGGAAAAGCATGCACGGACGACGTATTTTGCAACACACCACATATACATCTTAAAATTGGTTAATGTATGAATTGATGGATTGATAGACTCGTGTTTCTGATGCACGGAGGTGCGTGGATTGACCGAGCAAAGCGAGCGATTTCTACCTAAAGTAAACCTTTTCAATGTGTGTCTCGCTTTGCTCTATCAATCTTTCATCTCTCACATTCGTAGGATATTACAAATGACGTTCTGCAGATGTTTCTCCAAGTGAGGTATCATCAAAAAGTGAAGTGATAAGACGCCCATGGAAAAGTCTGTACTGAGCATGGCGTAAAGAATGATCTGAAATTCAGTAACGATCAGACTTTCGGATTTAAATTTGCTGACGATATTAAAATTGGAACGGAAAATTATTATTTATCAAGGTCAGTGGCACTTGATACCGAAATCTGTAATGTTGCCACTTGGTCAAAGACATGGCAATTACCACTCTCGGTTCCTAAATGTTTTACTTTTCATGTTGGTACTCAAAACTCTCGTCCCGACTATTGCCTTGAGCAAACTATCCTGCCAGCAGTTGGAGAAGTCCGTGATCTTGGAATTTGGTTTACCCATAACCTTAAGTCATCACTCCATTGCCGTAAGGTCTGCGCCCTGGCCTTTCAGCGTTCAGCAATTGTAAACAGGTGTTTTACATCGGGCAACAATCGCATAAAGGTTTGGGCTTTCAAAGTGTTCGTGCGGCCCCTTCTTGAGTATGCTACCCCAGTTTGGTCCCCTTATCTACTTGGAGATATTGACCTTCTAGAGTCGGTCCAGCGAAAGTTCACGAAGCGATTGCATGGGTTTCGCGATTTAAATTACGTCGATCGCCTTACTAGGACAGGCTTGGATTTACTTGAGCTACGCAGAATTAGATTTGACCTAATTTTAACTTACAAAATCCTGCGAGGACTTACCACTGTATTTCTCCCATTTTTTGATTTGGCACCACGTTCAATAAATACTCGTGGCCATGGTTGGAAGCTCGTTGTCCAAGCGGCACGAACAAATTGCCGCTTAAACTTCTATTCAGTCCGTATTGTCCGTATCTGGAACGCGCTGAGGGCCGAAACTGTGGAACAGTCAACAGTGCAAAGTTTTTGTAGCATGCTTAATATGGAGGACCTTCAGCCCTTCCTGAGACGACCGCTTACGGCGATTTCGTAGAAGCACGGTTGAGGAGCATTGTATTTGATTCTGTTTTAACATTTTGCAATACTAGAAAATTTTTTTCTTCTTTTAAAACTACAAGGCGCCGTATTAGTGGCTCACCGCCCATCCGTTGTCCAACCGCCTAACGGTGGTAAAACTTAATTATATTATATTATATACCCTATCGGGTTTTTGCAGATTGCTCATTAAGGAGCCTCTAAATGGGTTCCTTAAGCGACCAATATAGTTTTTTTTTTAACTTTTTCTTGAGTGCTTTGTGTATTATTATTATTCTTTTTTTTATTTTTTATTATCTTAACTAATATTGACAATTGGTTTTGGCCAAGCTTTATACTACGATACATTTATTTTATTATATTATATTTTATCATTTTAAGAAACATCGACAATGGTACCCGGCTTTTCCCCTCACTTGTCCCTCACGTTTGGCGATGCCATCGGGGACCATTGTGTCCCTGGTATGTCTAACCTTGGTGGTAAGGCATTCGTGACCCCAACCAAATACCATCTACCCTTCCTATGCAGTCGAGCCATCATCTTCGTTTTAAACTTTTAAACTTTTAAACTTTTGCGATTAAAAATTTTTAGTTTTAACATCGGATGGCAGTTAGTGACCACCAGGTCCTTGCCATTCCGGTTGCGTTTGCAACAAACTTACATTATTATTATATAAGAACAATATTCTTAAAATAAGTAAAACAAGAAAACCCATATAAAGTGTGTACTAACACAAATTACAAGTGATGTGTGGTTCTTGGTGGTTACATTGATGCATTCACATCTCTGAGGAAATGTTTGCGCTGATTGAGTGAGCGAAGCGAACGAAAATCAGCGTTTGTCATCAGAAAAGCGCTTTTCTGATAAATTGCTTGATCTTTTTGCTTGCCCCCTTGGACGTAAAAAAATATTGACCTTCTCTCGAGATAACCATTATCGCATTCTACAATCTTATAATTCGCTTGATCGTTTTTTATGTGGAAGGTCTGTCTGTATCGTAAGTGTTGCAGCAAGAAATCTCCTCGAGCGTAGCGAGACGACGCGGAATGAGTTAGCAAAGCGAGCGACTCCGCTGGTTTTAATTATGTAGATGATGTGCGTGCGTGCGTGCGTGCTTGCGTGTTTGTACTTCTACTCCACCGGAACCAAAGCACCTACAAAGATGAGAGTAGGACCAAACGAAAGATAATTAAATTGCGCACAGTATAGGCCTATTTTCATCGCTGTAACTTGATATTATGACCCTCAAATAAGCGAAAGAACCTGAAAAACCAGCGACAAAGTTCGTTTTTTTAAACCCTCTTCATGTTTGTTCATGACGTCATTTTTCGTTCATGAAAACTTCCTCGATCAAAGAGAGATGACTTGGAAAAGGATGCACGGACGACGTATTTTGCAACACACCACATACACATCTTAAAATTGGTTTTGTATCAACCAATGAATTGATGAATTGATGCATGGAAAAATCGAAACAATAGATTCGGAAACATTCATGTTTCTGATGCACGGCAGTGCGTGGATTGAGCGAGCAAAGCAAGTGATTTCCTCGTAAACTAAAACTTTTCAATGTGTGTTTCGCTTTGCTCTCGCCATCTTTCATTTCTCACTTTCGTAGGAAAAAACTTCGCTCACTCATTCCGCGTCGTCTCGCTACGCTCGAGGAGATTTCTTGCTGCAACATTAAAGATACAGACATACCTTCCACATAAAAAACGATCAAGCGAATTATAAGATTGTAGAATGCGATAATGGTTATCTCGAGAGAAGGTCAATATTTTTTTACGTCCAAGGAGGCAAGCTCAGTACAGACTTTTCCATGGGCGTCTTATCACTTCACTTTTTGATGATACCTCACTTGGAGAAACATCTGCAGAACGTCAGTTGTAATCTCCTACGAATGTGAGAGATGAAAGATTGATAGAGCAAAGCGAGACACACATTGAAAAGGTTTACTTTACGTAGAAATCACTCACTTTGCTCGTTTAATCCACGCACCTCCGTGCATCAGAAACACGAATGCATCAATTCATCAATTCATACAGAACCAATTTTAAGATGTATATGTGGTGTGTTGCAAAATACGTCGTCCGTGCATCCTTTTCCAGATCATCTCTCTTCGATCGAGGAGGTTTTCATGAACAAACTATGACGTCATGAACAAACATGAAGAGGGTGTAAAAAAACGAACTTAGTCGTTAGTTTTTCAGGTTCTTTCGCTTATTTGAGGGTCATAATATCAAGTTACAGCGATGAAAATAAGCCTATTAAAAGCGAAATTTATTTAATTTTCGTTTGGTCCTTCTCCCTCCCATATTTGTAGGTGCTTTGGTTCCGGAGGAGTAGAGGTACCAACACGCACGCACGCACGCATCATATGATTTTATTTATGCAGACTAGCGGAGTCGCTCGCTTCGCTCGCTCATTCCGCGTCGTCTCGCTGAGCTCGAGGAGATTTCTTGCTGCAACACTTACGATACAAACAGATCTTCCACATAAAAAAACGATCAAGCAAATTATAAGAGTGTAGTATGCGATATCGGTTATCTCGAGAGAAGGTCAATATTATTTTTTTACGTCCAAGGAGTCAAGCAAAAAGATTCAAGCAATTTATCAGAAAAGTACTGTTTCTGATGACAAACGCTGATTTTCGTTCGCTTTGCTCACTCAATCAACGCAAACGTTTCCTCAGAAACGAGACTGAATCAATGTAACCACCAAGAACCACACTTGTAATTTGTGTTAGTATACACTTTACATGGGTTTTCTTCTTTTACTTATTTTCAGAATATTGTACTTTAAGTCCTGCTCAGTATAGATTTTGCCATGGACGTCTTTTCACTTCACTTTCTGATGATCCCTCACTCAGAGAAACATCTGCAGAACGTCAGATGTAATCTCCTACGAAGGTGAGAGATGAAAGATTGCGACAGCAAAGCGAGACACACATTAAATAGTTTTGGTTTACTTGGAAATCGCTCGCTTTGCACGCTCAATCCACGCACTGCAGTGCTTCAGAATCCAAGAAAATGACGCCCTTTCAAAACCAGATCTGTGGGTCTGTTTTTTCCATGCATCAAGTCAGTTGATAAACATTCAGGTCCACCCATCCTTCCATCCATCCTTCCTTCCTTCCACCCTTCCTTCCATCCATCCTTTTTTCCATCCTTCCTTCCTACCTTCCACCCATACCTCTTTCCATCCATCCATCCTTCCTTCCTTCTGTCTTTCCATCCATCCTTCGATCCATCCATCCATCCTTCCGTTTTAAAGCCAAACCAATTGTTTTGATTTTTCCCTGCATTAAGTCAGTTAGTATAAAACCAATATGTAAAATGTATATGTGGTGTGTTGCAAAATACGTCGTCCGTGCACCCTTCTCCAGATCATTTCTCTTTGGTCAAGAGGGTTTTCATGAACAAACTATGACGTCATGAACGAACCACATGACGTCATGAACAAACATCATGCGGTTAAAAAAAAAACTCTGACGTTAGTTTTTCAGGTTCTTTCGTTTATTTGAGGGTGATAATATCAAGTTACAGCGATGAAAGTAGGGATATTAAAAGCGAAACTTAATTATCTTTCGTTTGGTCCTACTCCCTTCTTTGTTGGTCTACTCCGGAGGAGTAGAGGTACAAACACGCACGCACGCACGTACGCACGCACGCGCGCACGCACTCGCATCGTATGATTTTAATTATGTAGATTATGTAGACTAGAGGAGTCGCTCGCTTCGCTCGCTCATTCCGCGTTGTTTCTCTACGCTCGAGGAGATTTCTTGCTGCAACACTTATGTTACAGACAGACCTTCCACATAAAAAACGACCAAGCAAATTATAAGAGTATAGTATGCGATATTGGTTATCTCGAGAGAAGGTCAATATTATTTTTTTACGCCCAAGGAGGCAAGCAAAAAGATCAAGCAATTTATCAGATAAGCGCTGGTTCTGATGACAAACGTTGATTTTCGTTTGCTTCGCTCACTCAATCAGCGCAAACATTTAAAAAAAAACGTGAATGAATCAATGTAACTACCAAGAACCACACATCACTTGTAATTTGTGTTAGTATACACTTTATATGGGTTTCCTTGTTTTACTTATTTTAAGAATATTGTTCTTTACGTCCTACTCAGAACAGATTTTTCCATGGACGTCTTATCACTTCACTTTATGATGGTCCCTCACTTGGAGAAATATCTGCAGCACATCATATGTAATCTCCTACGAAGGTAAGAGATGAAAGATTGCGAGAGCAAAGCGAGACACACATTGAAAAGGTTTAATTTACGTGGAAATCGCTCGCTTTGCTCGTTCAATACACGCACTGCCGTGCTTCAGAATCCTAGAAAATGACGCCCTTTTAAAACCAGGTCTGTTGGTCTGTTTTTTCCATGCATCAAGTCAGTTGATACACATTCAGGTCCACCCATCCTTCCTTCCACCCTTCCTTCCTTCCACCCTCCCATCCATCCTTCCTTCTGTCCTTCTTACCATCCTTTTCCAGATCATCTCTGTTTGCTCGAGGAGGTTTTGAACAAACTATGACGTCATGAACGAACCTCATGACGTCATGAACAAACATCATGCGGGTGAAAAAAACTTTGACGTTAGTTTTTCAGGTTCTTTCGCGTATTTGAGGGTATAATATCAAGTTACAGCGATGAAAATAAGTCTATTAAAGCGAAATTTAATTATCTTTCGTTTGGTCCTACTCCCATCTTTGTAGGTGCTTTGGTTCCAGAGGAGTAGAGGTACAAACACGCACGCACGCACATCATATGATTTTAATTATGTAGACTAGCGGAGTCGCTCGCTTCGCTCGCTCCTTCCGCGTCGTCTCGCTGCGCTCGAGGAGATTTCTTGCTGCAACACTTATGATACAGACAGACCTTCCACATAAAAAACGACCAAGCAAATTATAAGAGTATAGTATGCGATATCGGTTGTCTGTAGAGAATGTCAATATTATTTTTTTACGTCCAAGGAGTCAAGCAAAAAGTTAAGATCAAGCAATTTATCAGAAAAGCGCTTTTTCTGATGACAAACGCTAATTTTCGTTCGCTTCGCTCACTCAATCAGTGCAGACATTTCCTCAAAATCGTGACTGAATCATGTAACCACCAAGAACCACACATCACTTATAATTTGTGTTAGTATACACTTTATATGGGTTTTCTTGTTTTACTTATTTTAAGAATTTTGTTCTTTACGTCCTGCTCAGTACAGATTTTTCCATGGGCGTCTTATCACTTCACTTTCTGATGACACCTCACTTGGAGAAACATCTGTAGAACGTCAGATGTAATCTCGTACGATGCCCCTACGATAGAGCAAAGCGAGACACACATTGAAAAGGTTTACTTTACGTGGAAATCGCTCGCTTTGCTCGTTCAATCCTGGCACCTCCGTGCTTCAGCAACACGAATGTTTGACACCGGTTTAAAACCAAATCAATTGATTTGATTTTTCCCTGCATCAAGTCAGTTAGTATAAAACCAATTTTAAGATAAGTAGTCCGTGCACCCTTTTCCAGATCATCTCTCTTTGCTCGAGGAGGTTTCATGAACAAACTGTGGCTTCATGAACGAACATGAAGAGGGTTTATAAAACTTTGACGTTATTTTTTCAGGTTCTTTCACTTATTTGAGGGTGATAATATCAAGTTACAGCGATGAAAATATGCCTATTAAAATCGAAATTTAATTATCTTTCGTTTGGCCTTACTCCCATCTTTGTAGGTGCTTTGGTTCCAGAGGAGTAGAGGTACAAACACGCGCGCATGCACGCACATCGTATGATTTTAATTATGTAGATATATAGAAAGTAATTAAAAACTTGGGAATACGAGTTGCAAACTTTATTCAACAGTCCCATCATGGAGCAAGACATAATAATATAAGTTAAATGTTTCGAAATATTTTTTAAAATTTTGCAAAATGCTGTATGCAGCGGTAATCTTTCGTTATAACATCAATAAATTTACGTTTACATTTAAAGGGGTTCAAAATGTCAGCTGCATGTATTTTGAATAAAATACTTATTGCATTTGTATACCTTTCATTTCTGGAGAACTATCAATAATCATCATCTTAATCATTAAATATACCATCCGTAAGTTTTTAATGATTAAGATGATGATTATTGATAGTTCTCCAGAAATGAAAGGTATACAAATGCAATAAGTATTTTATTCAATATACATGCAGCTGACATTTTGAACCCCTTTAAATGTAAACGTAAATTTATTGATGTTATAACGAAAGATTACCGCTGCATATAGCATTTTGCAAAATTTAAAAAAATATTTCGAAACATTTAACTTATATTATTATGTCTTGCTCCATGATGGGGCTGTTGAATAAATTTTGCAACTCATATTCCTAAGTTTTGAATTACTTTATCAAAAGGATAAACAATCTATCTCAAACTTCAATGTTAACCACTGATGTTTTTATTGTTAAATCACCATTGGGGGCCAAACAGTTTCATTACAATACGCGTAGCAGTATTATTGCAGTACCAGAAATTATAAATTTGTATGTCTTACTTAAATGCTGAATGCAACGATTCTTAATTGTTCTTTTCGTATTTTCAAGGTTTAAAAAAGAAATAAGTAAAAAAAAAATCGCAATATCTGCATTTCAAAATCAGCTGTGTAACTAAAAATGTTTTGTTCGAATCTAAATAAAAGCTAGGCCAGGGCAGATTCTGTGGTTAGAAGCCACCCTTTTTTTCTTCAAGAAAATTTTAGCAAAATTGTCCACTATCTTATTTTTTTAAATATACTGTACTGGTTATTGTAAATAATATTCACGTTCTATGTTGAAGGGTACATATTGTGTTAAGTCGTATTAGTTTAGGACTGGCGTTCATGAAGCCTTTTTATTTTATTTTAAAAAGGGCAAAGTAACCATCATTAAAAATTTTCAAATATCACGGTGCTATCGTACAAAAAACCCAATAAGGACCACACAAAAAAAAATCCAGGTTTTGCCGTGTAAAGTAGTGATGTCAGAGCCAAAATGGCTGCAACCAAATTTGTGTTCGAACCGTGATCGCTTAATCACCTACGCGTCAGTTAAGGCTGAATGATATTAGGGTTGGGAAGAACCACTTGGTGGCAGTCATTTTGGATCTGATATGTCTACTTTATATGGCGAAAACCTGAGGGGTCGGTCCCTTTACTCTTAGGGGGGTTTGTGGCATGAACACGAGCAATTTCTTTGATGCAGAAAAAGAAGAAATCAGTCAAACTTTTATAAGTTGAAATGAAATGTTCGTGTAGTCTGAGCGTAACAAACCTACAAGGTGGAGGAAAGATAGACGAGAAATGCGACCCTTTGTATCTTTGCAACAATTAAAAACAGAAAGTCAAAGGCTCAACAAGAATAAATACAGATGCAAACCTATTTAAGTTGCCTTTCGACTTATATGTGAGACTACCTAAGCACGGAATCGAACCCACAACATTTGAAATTAAAGGCCGAGGTCCTACCGCTCAGCCATACAGACACAGCATAGGGCTTTGGGCTTTTGATATGATATCACTTCTTTTTTTTTTTAAATTGTCTATTAGACTCAACTCAACTAGCCTGCAGATGTGTAATAAAGTGACACGTCAATAATAGCATGAGTGGCCATTTTTCCAATATTTTAATTTCCTATTACTCCTCTGAGAGGCCGAGCCATTAATCCGAACTTAATCGCCTCTTTATCAGTTTTTGTTTATATTTTAATTTTTTTTTATTATTCTTTGTTTAATTCATATCACTCCTCGGTGTCTCGAATGGCTTTAATTTGACATTTTGTTTGTTTTTCGTAAATTGGACGTAGACACAAATCAAATCAAATCAAGCAGTTTATAGGTTGTCATTGTCCGAACTTTGGCAATTCAATTAGAGACGATGGTGGCAATACTAACAAAAATAATTTCGTATTTACACGCCCTCCCACGCCATTTCCGTTACACCACAGGCTGTAAACCAGTAAAGATATGTACTTCATATCGTAGTTCAGCCATTCGTCAGCCATTCCATAGTTGGAAGCTTTGCCTCTGTCTCGGTATTGGTGAATAATCACCCTACGGGAATTAAAGTGGCACTATCACGGATTGAAAGCAGGCATTATCTGGTAACATCTAGCGCTATGCAGTACCATCTAGCTCTTGCTTGCACCAAGCGAAGGAATGCAACGGCATTTCTTTTAAGGAAATAAACAAGCCATGACCTCCTTAATTATTGACTGAAATTTTGGTTCGTCCTCGTGCACCTGGGAGCAAGCCATAAAGGTTAAAATATCACTGCTGCTAGATGGCGTCATGGTATTTTCGTTCGCATTTCAATCGGTGATAGTTCCACTTTAACATGGGGAAGAGCGTACTAGAAGTAGCTAGCTAGCTAGAAACTAGTAACACATTTGCAACGGTATTGTGGGTTATATTTCTCATTGAAAGCCACTTAGCTGAAATTTCTACAGAAGTAAATTTTTGTCAGGTGGGATATTGCTCTCCATTTACCACAATTTAAGCTTTTGTACCACATTATTATTTTTCCCCTAGTACCTGAAATGTGCCCAACTATGCTTCAAATTATAAGACACTTACGCTATGGCGTCGCGCTAATTGTTTACGTCCTCGACAGTTGCATTGAGACAGATTTGCATACTCGAGCCGGGACAATCATCGCTAAAAATCAATAACCCTCAGTTTTCACCAATAACTAATTTATACCACGGTTGGGACGTCAAGCTAACTCGTATTTAATTAAAACGTGTTTGTGTTCTGTGGAAATTGCTTCAAGAAATATGGTAATCAATCAGTTTGTCGATATGAATGAAGGTCATCCCATGTTAGTTTGTGGAGGTAGAGGTGGGTGTTGGACGGACGAGTCCTTCGGCCGCTCGAATTTGTGGATGGAGGGGTGGGGTGGGAGTTAGACAGACGCGTAGTTTTGCTGGTTTGGCTGGTAAGCTCACTCGTGCTTTCGAAGCTGTTTGGAGGGAATAAAAAAAGAAATGTGAGGCAGCAAGGATAGAAAGACATTGCGGACCCTCCAGCCAGGTAAGCAATTTTTTTTGCGTTTGTAGTTTGAGAATTGTTTTAAAACAAACGGCAATAAGGTGTATCGGTATGAATGAAGGTCATTCCATTTTCGTTTATAGAAGGGGGAGTGAGTGGGAGTTAGACAGACGTGTTGTTTGGCCATTTCACGCTGGTAATCACGCTCGTGTTCTCAAAGCTGTTCGGAGTGAATAAACTTTGATATGTATAGTATCAGGGATAGAATGGCATTGTAGAACATTCTGGCAAGGTAAGTAATTCATTTCCCACGTTTGTAGTTTGAGAATTATTAAAAAAAATACGGTAATAGAGTATCGGTATGAATGAAGGTAATTCCATTTTAGTTTGTGGTGTGAAGTTACTCGGAGTGAATAAACATAGATATGGCCAGACGTGTGAGAGTGAGCAGGGATAGGATTTCATTCGGGACATTTCGGCAAGTTAGGTAATTCCTTTTGTACATTTTTATTCCGTTATATTTTTGGACGCTGTATTTGGTGGTTGATGTATGCGTTCCCGGTCACGTGATCCGGAAGTGTCAACGCTGTCGCGTATCAGCAAAAGTGTGGGGTAACTTGATAACCAACACTTTTTGCGATGACACACACTTCCGGTCATGGTTAACGGGATTTAATCTACTGACATTTAGTATGGCATTGAGTTAGCGTGTCGTCACAGCCGTGGTATAGTTTTTGGTGAGAATCTCATGGTTACGGAGTATTATACCACGGTTGTGATGATTGGCCCGCTAAGAAATGGGCACTGGCATGTAGCTCCAAGTTCCTAGTGATTGGGATTGGTGTATGACGTGCAGTTCCAAGCTCCTAACAACTACGGTCCGTGAACGACGTTTAGCCCTAAACCCTGCGCTACGGTTGTTTACCGTGACGCACGTATCACGTGACTGGGCTGGTCCACTCAGACAGCCAAGAATCCGTTCTTCTCGTTTGCCAGTGGCGGACTCATGATGACATCACGGCAAACAGCCGTGGCTCGTGCTATAAGCTCAGCTCCTATTTGGAACCCAACTCATTGATCCATCACCTCCCTTTAGCTTCGTAACTCCGTTCAGCTTATGATGGAAATGCCTATCGACTATTTGTAACCATTCTATACATCAAAATAATTATGAATAGCACCAGAGCTTGTCAAATATCTACATTGCAGGAACCCAACTGAGACAACTAAATGTCTCTTTTATACATCATATACATGTTACACTCTGTCGTTTGTGGTCCTTAAATGTGAGTGAAACCATACACACCTACACCGGTGTACCTATACGAGATCAACCATATTTTCCATAAATTTAAGTAGAAAGATTTTTCATTTTAAATGTTAGGAAAGTCCAGGAGTCATTGGATTAGCAGAGCTGACTACGTCCTACCAAACAATATAGCAGTGCCTCTACACTTGAAAACTAAATGAAGTTTGAAACACCCCAAGACATCATCAGGTTGTAAAGTGTTATTATGGAGCGCTAATTAGTTACACATTTCCCGTTGCTGAGGGCACTATACAGGCTTGTATAGTTGTCGTATATTCTAAATATCTTTCATCATGTTTTGTCGTCATCCTTGGCAAAGAAAATGATCACTGTAAGAAAATGGGGGCCCTTGCCAATCTTTGAATCGCTGGGACCGAACATTTGTTTTGGAACCGGCCAATTTTTTTGTTTGTTTTGAATTGTGTTAACCATTTTTTTTCGTAAGAAAATGGTTTTCCATGCCAATCTTAACATTGAACTTTAATTACGAACTTTTTCGTAAGGTTGTTAAACCAAGCTTCAATTCAGTTTGCGGCTTGCGTTTGTGCTTCACTTCAATTGTGCTTGTTTATGCTTCGCTTGTGCTTCTATCACAATGAGCGGCTGGGACATCAGCGTACATCGGTGTCAAGCATCGACTATTGGGTGAGTTGGCTGATTTCCGTATATTTTAGGCCTTTGTTGGTTATCGTATGTGTATTGACTGATTAACTGGCCATAACAGTCAACTGTTTTACTGTTTAACTCCCCCCCCCCCCTCCCGCCAGTATTCTGGCACTGTGTCTCGGACTAAACTATGTTTTCACTTTTTCACAGAAAGGGTTGTTCGACCCTGGAACTCCCTCCCTCAATCTGTTGTTCGCGCTCCTTTAGTCAACGCTTTTTCAAATCATGCTATGACGCTCTAGTTGCGTAACTTATTGGGGTCTGGGGGGGGGGGGGGCGTCGTGCACCGTCAATCTCTTGTTTCTATTTCTAACAAGTTTGGTGGATGTGACATTTTTTTACGGTCTACACTTTTGTGCTGACGTACCTTTTTGGGGTAATTATTGAACTGTGTTAACCAATTTTTGACTTTTATTATGGAAGAAGATTTCGTGGGGAGCGATCGCTCCAGTGGTGGTGGTTCTCCACCTCTTCTAGATTTGTGTGGTGTTGCGGTGTATCACAGCGGTGATTGGGGAAGCGCTTCCTCAATCCCCGATGGCCAAAACATTGACATTATTGGTATTGATTCATACAATGGTCCGACGCCGCCCTTGCAACACGATAACGGGTCGGTGTCTAGAACACCGAGGGGTGCGGCGTCACCGGTGCTTCCAATTGTTGGTTATACACGGCCTAGTGATGATTTGAATGCTAGATATCGTTTTTCACCACTTGTCAGTGTTAATTTCATGCAACCACCACCTGTGCTTAGTGATAGCGGATCTCATTGTGATATTGTGCCGTTGTTGAATGATTTACTATACAAAAATCTTCAAATGCTGTTTTGGGGTCTCGAGCAGGCGACACAGACACGGATGTGCGTGAATTATTATTGGCTGGTGATACGCCAATGGTCCAAGATGGCCGTGGTGCTAATATTGAAAACGCTAGCATTCATAACAGTGTGCATCAAAGTGATTCATCCCATTACCCGTCACCACCAATTTTGCATGATGTTCGTTTTCCTTCACCAAAGAATGCCAATGACAGTGTTAACGTAGATTTGAGGTTTGAGTCGGTTTTTCAATGGGTTTCTGCTGCACCTTTTCATACGGCTGCAAAAAAGTCGTTTATTGCAGAAATTGTTATTTGAGGGTAGCGGAAAGCAGAAACCGCAACTTCAGCATGACGAGCGGCTCCAACCTGGCTCCAACCTGAGATGTGCAGTTGTGTTGTTTACGTCACTCACCAGAAGAAAGCTGAGTTGCAAACCACAAATCTAAAATAAAAACGTGATCTGCCCCGACCTCCCGACGAGTGAGAAGGTGCATGAGCTTGCTAATGCTGACCACTACTCCGATCCAACTATGCTCTTTCACAACTTCACACTTCTACAATGGCATTATTCGAAGCCATACAGCTCAAGGTCACTGTAATTAAAATACTTGACCGTTTATTTTGAGCATTCAACCTTTTAGCAGACCATGTTTTCCTTTCTTATGGTGCCGTTGGAATCCGGTGATGCCGCCATTTTCTTATCCCGTCATGCAACAACTAAGCGTGCGAGCATGGCTTGGCGCTCACTGACCTAGGTCAAGTAAATATTCGCGTGACGCTTGCAAATACCAAAACGCGCGCGTTGGCCCCACGTGCTCTACAATTGAAAATGCTCGCCGTAAGTGTTGAGCATGAAAAAAAACTCTAGGTTTCACACGCCAAGCGTCACGCGTATGCGTCGAAATCTATATTATAAATGGGCCCTCAGCCCACTTACGGTGGGGATTTCCAGTTGAGGTCTAAACACGACCAGGCGTAATGTAAGCTCCGGCCTATAGCTAGACCTCGACCTCAGGACTAAGCTTCGGACTAACGTTACTGGTGATTTCAATGCTAGTCTAAGTTCGGGTCTTACTAGTACAGTACTAACTAGACCCCGACCTTTGGCCTAAAGTAGTACAGGGTAATCTTGGCGATTTCCATGTTGAGGTCTAGCTAGTACAGTACTCTGATTGGTTAATACCCGTCCTGTGACGTCATATCACCTGTAAACAGTAACAACGCGTTTGGCTTCCCCAAGATACGTCGAAATTCATGTATCAAATTGTTTTCAAGCAAATTTCGGTGATTTTTCTTATTCGGTTTTCAGGATAGCAGGTTTCGTAAAAACTTAATTGTGACTGAATCATTTTTAAAAAATATTTTATTTCCAAATTTGTCAGATTTCAGTTTAAAATTACATAAACAAGCTCGTAGCTAGCCATTGACGTTTGGGGTTCGGTTAAGGATACATTTCGGATGTCTAGGCTATGTAATGAATGCCAATGAACTGCTGTGTGCAAACATGGCAGTAGGGAAGAATTTTTTTTTTTCAAATGGTCTGACAAGAGCTCAAAAATAGTAAAATCTCTTGGTCAGTTTTATCCCAAACGACCTAGAGGGTATTACTGCAAAAAACTTGCACATTTTAAAGCAACAACATGCTCCAGTTTTTCAAAAATGAAGAAAGATGGAAAAAACGGCGAAACCTTTCACTCGGCTTTGTCCAAAACAATTTGAGATTTATTGGAGAAAAGCTTTTAAATACAATATGAAATCGACATGCGCCATTTTCATTTTTTTTTTCTTTGATTCAGGGATGTTAGGTAATTTTTGCCCTCATTTAGTGCCTTTGGGTCGCTTTTGTCCTTTAACTGGAGATCTTATGGACTCTTATTGTCAAATTGTATACCTTCGAATCTTTTTGGAATTCCTAACAAGTTTGTTGTATAAAAAATGTAGTTGTTTCTGCATTAATACAAAAGGGTCTTCAAATCGTAGTAGCGATAGGTTAACAGAAAAAGGACTACTGCATATCAAACAGCCAACTCAATTTTCCAATTAAATTTTTAATTTTGCCAGCTATACCCGATTTTCATGAAGTACGGGTTTAGTTCAAGTTCTGTTTTAACTAATACAATGGCAGAATGGGCTAGCAGACGAACTAGTAAATTAAATGTGTGAGATATCACGACTTCAGACGGCGAAAACTTGGCAGAAATCGTTACTAAGTTTTGTTTTATGTAGTTTTGTTAACGTTTCTGCCTTACTTAAGAAAGTTTTAAAATCCTGGCTGTGAGGTTGTGTTTTGGAATATTAATATATCAGTAACTTTTCTTTCCTTCCCCGAAATACCAGTTAGGAGTTACTCCTTACTGAATCGCCTCTTCTAGGCACTGTAACAGAGAAAGGCTACATGAAGTAAAATAGCCAACTCAATTTTTAGTTTTGCCAACTGTGTTTGATTTTCGCGAAGTTAATTCTTATCAAGACTTTAAACTTAGCTGAGACACAATTTAAAGCATATTTTATTTTTAGTTTCTACATTATCTATGATATTTTAAGCCATGGTGATGATGGGCTAACAGGCAAACAACACGGCTCTTTTCCCCGCTAGGCACAGTCTACCTCTGAGTTCGCATACTAGTCTGGTAGCAGTTAGACGCCAAAATGATTATTCTGTCTGTTCTATAAGCAAAGATATGGCCGATGTATGATTTTTCAGTCATCTTGGCTGCCATCTTGGCTTCCATCTTGATATTTAAAATTGCCCAAAGTACCACCCGGCAGAATTTCATTAAGTATGTCCTGAAGAAACATAAAAAACCATAAAACATTGGGCGGACCTTACTTCCAGGTTTAGGTTAAAATTGCCATTTGGCAACCAGACTATACTGCTTACCAGTCGGGTGGATGGAGGAGATCTGCAGGGAAGCGATTAGAAACGGTCAAGGGCAGCGTTTCAGTTACTCGCACGCTAAACATAACGAAAACTAATTTTTAAAAAAGCATCTGAAAAACGTTACTTTCAAACTGACCGAAGGATGATAATGATTAACCAGTATTCATGGAAACGGGACTTGGCAGTGATATTTAATCCGAGCTTGGCAACTAGACAACTCGAATTTGCCAACTGTATTGTACGTCTTCTTGGACGGTTGGGGGAGGGGGGGAGGTCCACCCCCCCCCCCCTCTCCCCACCTTCCTCTGGGTTGCTACGTCCCCCGGTACAAATTAGTTATGTTAATATGTTAAAACGTCAATGTACGTGATTACTTCGAAAATCTAAACCAATTCACATTTACGAACTGAAAATGTGTCCCTATTGGAGAAAGGGAAAATTATCATCTCCTACTGACCTGACGATAAATGTTAACCAGTGACACTTGCGTTGAGCTAGTGGGGAAATGTACCCCTGAAATCACACTTCATACCAACGTTCAGGTCGTGCAGTGAAGCATCGCGTTCGAAAGACGTGCTTAAACCTCAACTTAGACCATGGTGTGCCTGGGTCTAAATTTCATCCTTAGTCCTGGGCCAAACATGCTCATTAACCCGAGGATTATCGCTAAAACTTGAAGATTTAAGGAAAAATCAAGACCATTTAATTTTGGTTCTCCACAACGAGCTAGCTAACTCAAACAACGACACTGTTCAACGTCATTTATTGGGGCCTCGGCCCATGGCCACGCGCCCACTCTAGCAAAACCAACTATAACAAAATTACCACAGAACAAACTACAGAACCAACCCACTACACCACTTGCAAAACCACGAACCACACTACAACAAGAAGCCTAATGCACACTCCTACTCCCTACTAGCGAGTCCACAGCTGGATACCAGTTGCACGTATAAAACCCGCTATTGCGGACCACTTCCTAACGCACTGCTTCCCACTACAAGTCCACAGTAATTCCTGAAGCGAAGTAGTCCAGTCAACGAAGGCTCAAATTTGGCAAATGGTGGAATAAAATCCCAAAGTCTTGAAACTTTGCACGGTTGTTCGGGGAGGTCTAGTAATGACTATATCAAAAGTCCTGATGATTTGGAGGTGAGCTAGCTTCGCTAGACCATAAAATACCCAAAATAGGTTACTTTTTATTCGTTTTCTGATAATATCTCGGAATCTGTGGGTCCTACCAGAAAATCGCTCCCTACAAAAGTTAAAGAGAACAAAATATGCCACAAACTTGATTTTATACATTTTTTCTCTAGCACTAGTAGTTTACGTGATATTAGAGTTCTAAATTTGAGAAATCTCAGTGATTGACAGAGATCTGTTATACGGGGTGCACGTAGATTAGGTGCACCGACCCTAACCGCATTTAAGTTACTATATCAATCATATAACATCAAACACTTATTTACCACTATACATATTTATTTGTTACATCAGGTTACTACATATAACATCGAATCGTGACTTCAAATACGTATTTAATAACATCTAATGAAGTCGAAGTAAACGTCCTCCTGAAGGTTATCGTCCTGAACAGTTAATGTCAGGGTATTCAAATAGTCACTGTGGCAGTTGTGGCAGACAGCAGTGCAACTCCGCTTATTTTCCTGCACCCACACTTGTTTCCACAACCTGTGGTGCATCTGCTAAATATGAGGAGAGCTTCAGGGGCAACACCATCTTTGGTTGCAATGACATTCTGGCTAGCTTATTTCCGATCTAGATTGGCATGGTACCTATGCAGGTTGAGGGACGTTTAGTAGGAGAAACTGTCTACTGACTCAAGAAAAATCTGTGTCCTGCCGCCAGTACATCAGTTTCAAGCTAATGAACATAATGCCAGGCTGATCAAGATGCCTTCCTCCAAACTAAATGGCAGAGGAGTACAATACCTTCAAAGACCTGATGATGCTGACAATTTAATTCTCAGGAGCGTCATCACCAAAGCGAGTGACAGTGCCGATGTAGCCATTGTTGGGGAAGATGTAGATCTATATTTTTTTCTTACAGCTCGAACTGCTACACACCGAAATATATTCTTCTATAAGCCCGGTAATAGAAAGGTAGGAACACAAGTATTATCTTCAACCCAACAACAACAGAAGGGCCTCAAAGATCGCATACTATTTGCTCATGCATTCACAGGGTGCAACAAGACATAAGCTTCCTTCATGAAGGAGAAAGAAGTTGGTTACAAGCTGCTGTTACAACGTGAGGCATTCCGTTCAGTAGCAGATGTGTTCAACCACTCAACTTCCAAGTATTAACATGTATCGGAGGTAGATCACAGTTTTTTCGGCTCTGTATAGAGCTACTTCTACTACAACATCCCCCAACTTGCATAGGCACCATGACTTCACAAAGTCTGCCACCAACATGAAGTCGGAGCTACTATTCCTCCCTCCCTCAGAAGGTGCAGCTTTTCAATGCTTATTTCGTGTTGTCCACCAACTGCAACTATGGATGGGTAACGACTTTGGGGTTGGGAATCTAGCAGAATGGCAATCTTGTACCTACTGCAATCAAAGATTCTGTAGCCCCTGAGGTTGTATCAACCTCATATTTTGCAGGTACACCACATGTTGTGGAGACAAGTGTCGGTGCAAGAAAACAAACATGAGTTGCACTTCTATCTGCCACAACTGCCATGATGACTGAATAGTCTGACACCAACTGTTGACGACAGTAACCTTCAGGAGGAGGACGTTGACCGCGACTTGATTTGATATTACGATGCGATGTAATCTAGACACACGCTAGTGTGTCGCTCCAAGTTAGGCAACAATGATCACAACAAACATCACATCAGTTCAATTGTCGAGGTTGTAAACCATTGTAGCGCGGCGCCATAGCGTCAGTGTCTTATATCTTGAAGCATAGTTGGGCACATTGAGAAAAATAATAATGCGGTACAAAATCTTAAAATGCGATGAAATTGAGAGCAATGACCCACCTGACGAAAATTAACTCGTGTAGGAATACCAGCTAAGCTGCTTTCAATGCAAAATCTGACCCTCAATAACGTTGTAAATGTGTTAATAGGTAGCTAGCTAGCTAATTCCCTCATCCCCATGTTATATCCCATAGGGTGGTTATTCACCGATACCGAGATAACGGGGAGGCTTCCAGCTATGAAATTGGACGAATGGGTGCAGTACAATACGAACTGCATACCTTTTTATGGTTTGGAGCCTGGGGACGTAACAATGATGGCATGGGAGGGCGCGTAAGTACGAAAATATTGTTATAACCATTGTTAGTATTGTCGGCATGTCTCTCATTGGACGGCCAAAGTTCGGACAATGTAAACGTGCATACTGACGTACGTGCCTAGACACACACTAGTGCATCACGATAAATCTAAACAACGTTGCAAAGAAATTGTATTTACGTCCAATTCACGAAAAATAAACCAACTGTAAAAACAAAGCAAAATAAACAAAGCCAAAAACTGGTAAAGAGGCCATTAATTTGAGAGTGGTTCCGCCCTTCAAAGGAGTGATATCAACACACCAAAAGTAACTCAATATTGTAATACAAATTACAACAAAATTAAAACCAAACCAAAAACCCATAAAGAGGTGACTAAGTTGAGAATGGTTCGGCCTATAGCAAAAGGTAGTAGCAAATTGTTGAAAACTAATTCCTTGTTGACGTGGCACTTTATAGTACATATCTGCACAGTAGTGGAGTTGAGCCAATACACAATTAAAAAAAAAGGAGTGATATCATATCAAAAACCAAAACTAGTAAAAGGGGCTGCCAAGTTCCGAATGATTCGGCCCTTCAAAGGAGTGATATCAACACACCAAAACATTCGCCAAATTAATCGCACCGAATAATACTTCGGACGTTAAATGAAAGCTTGAACATTGCTACCGAAAGTAGCACTGTTCTAGTTTTCATTTAACCTTCGAACTATTAAGCAGTGCGATTAACCCTGTAATGAAAGCTGGTTTGTGTACAGGGGTATTTCGGAGGAAACGCATTACGTGTTAACACGGGAGAAACTAAAATATGGAGAGCACTTATGTGAGCAGGTTGCAAGATCGAATTCGTTAGCGAGGGCACGGAAGGATCTCACTCCAGGCAGAAATGGGTATATAGCATGACTGCGACTACCACAAACCGGGAAATACTGTGGGGTGAGGCTATGGCAGACGTCTTCAATGATAGGTTTGCAAGTGTCTATACTCTATCAAGGGGCGTTGCCCCTCCGATATTTTCGACATCTGCAGTTTCACTGGCAGGTGACTTGCCGTGGGATATCTCCGAGTTCAGGGTATCTCTCTCAAAGTTCAGAGATTCCAGCGTATCTGGGATAGATGGGAATGGTTATGGTGATTTGCGTCAACGATCGGAAGAGGAGCAGAAGTCCCTCTTGTCTCTGTTCCAACGACTGCTGGAGGGTTCACCAGTACCACGGGCATGGATGTTCACGGTTTTGGTACCAGTTCATAAACCGGGGTGTAATAGGGCAGAGCTGGTGAATTACATGCCGATAGCTTTACTCTCTTGCATTAAGAAGGTGTATGAGCCGATGGTTGTGAGGAGACTAAGCTGGTGTCTGGAATACTATGGATGTTTGGCTGATGTGCAGTTTGGGTATCACCCAAACAGGAGGGCGCAGGATGCAGTGTTGTTCCTACTTTCCAGTATATAGGAGGCGTAGGCACAGGGTCAGGTTGTTTTGGCTGTCTTTTTGGACATCAAGGCAGCCTACTACACTGTGTCCATTGAATGGGTTAAGGCATCCATGAACAAGATGGGGGTTAGCCCACGCTTGATCGATATTATTGTCTCTCTTCTTAGAGATCGTATCATTGTAACAAAGGTAGATGGCAAATGGTCTTCAAGAGCGCATACCAGTAGAGGGCTTCCCCAGGGCAGCTGTCTTAGCCCAACCCTCTTTGCTATAGCCATTAATGATGTGCTAGTTGAAGTTGAATTATCTCCGAATATAGTCTGCTACGCGGATGATGTGACAATCTGGTTTGAAGGAAACAGACTTGATCTGATGATAGAGCAGGCACAACTGGTGTTACACAATATTGGGTGTCGTTTGCGGGACAGTGGCATTTTTCTCGCACCGGTGAAAACGGAGGTTGTGGTGTTCTCGAGATATGAACGAGTGCAGTTTGCGCAAATCCAATTGAAAGTGGGTGATCAGGCGGTGAGTTCGAAGCCTAGTGTTCGGTACTTTGGGGTCATTTTGGATTCTGACTTGGACTGGGGTCAGCATGTAAGCAATCTGAAGAGCAAAGTGCAGTCACGTACTGTAGTGCTTAAGGCTCTGTGTGTAGGCAAGGATATCAGGAGAGGGACGTTGTTGGCAGCGTATAGAACCTTTATACGTTCAGTTGTGGATTATCATTTGCCTTTTTTGGCAGGTGTGAAACGGCATGTTAAAGCGCTGCAGGTAGTGCTAAATGCATGTCTCAGGTTAGTATCAGGGTGTTTGGCTTCCACTCCTGTCCAGGCGCTCTGGGCAGAGTGTAACGAGCTGCCTGTCGAGTGTCAAGCAAAGGAGCTGCTTGTGGTGCTCTGTTAGCGTAATTTGAGCAGGGGGCACCAAGCACCTGTTGGCAGAATACTAGCGGACTATGGGAAACTCAGCGAGAAGGCACGTGAAGTGTTAGGGAAGGCGGGGGCTGTGGTCACGCTACTCCAGTGGGTTTTAGATCGTCCTGTGGCTTGTGCCATGCCACTCAGTCCGTGGTCGTGGTACCCACAGCTGCGTAGCATTTTTGTGCAAGGTATGGCTGGATGTGAAGTATTTTATGATGCGTCATATCGAGCTGCGGAGCATGTTGGAGGGATTGGAGTGGCAGTACCATCACTGAAGATAACAGTGAAGCGGTATGTGATAATGGTAACTTCTAGTATGTTGTGTGAAATGCTTGCAATTTCGGTTGCACTGGATATTGCACTGGACTTAGACCTGCTGTCTTTCTCGTTGCAGACAGATTCGCTTTCGAGCTATATGCTACAAAAACGGTCGTGTGAGCAGCTAGATGTTGGAGATCCTCTAATATTCTCCATTCTTCGGAAGTTCTGGGTGGCATCACATACCAGTGTAGTTGCATTTCATTAGACGAGGAGTCATAGTGGGACCCAGGAAAATGGTGTTGCCTGGCCTGGCCCGAGCAGCGTTGTGTGAGGATTGCACAGAGGTAATCCCGGTTCTTTCGGCACATATGCGTCGGCCAGTAGTAAAACAGTGGTCTTTGGCAACGTGGCAGGCTGAATGGGACTCTGTTGCAGGTGCAAGAGGTTTCCATGCAGTCCATCCTTGTTGCTCCTTGAGGTCCAATGTGGACAAACTTGGCTTTCGGGATGCAAACACGATTTCCAGGTTACGTGTTGGCCATTCATTGCTCCGTGTACATCAGTTTCGGTATGGGTGGGTGGGGTCGCCGGTATGTCAAGAATGTCTTGTAGAGGAGACGGTGGAACATTTTCTGTTGCACTGTAGGAACCACGCTGCCATGCGTGCCAAGATGGCATCCTGGATACGCGAACTACCAACGTTGCAAGAGCTGTTATCGCATTCCCTATGGGCTAGAGCAGTAGTTAGGCTACGTGCTATAGCCAGCTTTTGTGCAGAGTCGGGAATAAATGTAGAAGGTGTTACTGCCTCCTTCCCCCGGTAGCTTGTGAGGCTGACGTTGTGCTGTGAAACAGGCCAGCTGGAACTTTCTCTTGTCTGGGAGGAAGAAAGTGGGTCAAAGTGGTGCTTCAGCTGCGTGGTGAGACCTGTGCTCCTTGCAGGTGTGATGGCTGTGAGTAGAGGTGTGGGACGAGCCCACTGGAACTTTCCCAAGATGGGAAAGAGAAAGTGGGTCAAGGGAGGTGCTTCTCAGCGTCGTAGGACTGTGCTTTGAGCTGATTGGTTTTGATTTGGTTTCAAGTGGTTTCTTGTGATTCGGTTTGGGTTGATTTGTGGTTGGTTGGTGGGTGAGTTGTATTAATGTTGTATTTTCAGTTGAATGGGGCGTGCCAGAGCCTCAAATAAATCTTTCGTGAAAGAATCGGTGTTTCAGCTAAACACATATATTTTTAAACCAAACTAAGCTGCGTTGTTGGCCTCGAAATTCGCAGCTAAAAACGATAGAATTGCGTATTTATTTCGCAGATGCAGCCTTTTAGAGCTGACTTGAATTGTTTCAAAGTGGCCAGCAACAATCGACTGCATGCATAAACCTGTGTAGCGCGACGCCATAGCCGTAAAAAAGGTACACGGATTACAAACAAAAACGTCAAGTGTGCCGTAAAAAAGGGGTTATATGATTGAATATTCACTTGTTAAAATGTACACGGATAAAAATTGATGATTTTTAATTGAAATAATCAAATGTACAATTGGGAAAATTGTATCTGTTTAAGTGCTGTTGTGCTTTACGAAACATATATATAAAACGTAAAGCACAGCAGCACTTAAACAGATGCAATTTTCTCAATTGTACATTTGATTATTTTAATTAAAAATCATCAATTTTTAATCGTGTACCTGTTAACAAGTGAAAATTCAATCATATAACCCTTTTTTACGGCACACCTGACGTTTTTGTTTGTAATATATATTAATCGTCCACAGCGGCCATATTTTCAAGAATTTTGTTCTTGCAGCTCCTCCGTTAATATTTGGTGTGTAATGGTGCGGATGGGTCTATGGACAGCTACCGTGATGTAGCTTTGTATCTCAAGGCAGAATTTCGATTAGTCGTTCCATTCTGGTGCTACGGGGTCCCGAATGAGCAGTTTAATTGTTTTACATTGTTTTAAACATTGTTATTAGGCAACAACATAAATCAGCAAACGCCAGTATTATAAGCATAACGAGCAGTAAAACAATAATGCAAACACCAGGATAAAGGGTTATTGTCATAATTTTATTGGACGTTTTAAAATTGCCGTATTTCAGCAAGTCAGCGTAATCTGATGGATTATTAGTGTAAGACAGGTAGGAGGTATAGCTAACATTAGGCAAGTAAAATTAACGGATAATGGTGATATAATATGATCTTCGTATATGCTCTATGGTAAATAAGTTGTAAATGCCTTAAGATTATAGGAATACACAGTTTACGTTTTCATATTTTCTTTCGTATTTTCTTTCTAATGCGAAATAAAAAAAAATAAAAGCTCAATTTAGTCATTTGATTTCAAGTTTACCCTGCAACTTTTTTAATAATATTTTTTATATTTTCTGGTGGTGGATCAGGGTGGGGGAAATATTTGGGGGGGGGGGGGGGCATGGTATGCACCGTCACTGGGTGTGGGGAGGTTCTTATAACAAAGATTGCAGTAAAGCCCGAACTAAGCCTCCCCAGCCGTTATGCCAAACTGAAAATGAGCAGTCCTTCACAGTGCCTTTCACAACGCTGACACTGAAGGCAAGAGGGAAAAAGGGTTTACAGTGGCAAGGGAAATGCGCTGATTGAATGACCGAAGCGAACGAAAATCAGCGTTTGTCATCCAGCATGCACAAAATAGGCATAAAGAAAATTAATATTGATGAAGCATGGAATTAAACATGAGTGACAGGCTGCACAATGCCAAAGTGGAAATAAGCGGTTCTTCCTAGTCCCCGTAATAAAAAATTCGGTGTCACCACGCTACCACTGCAGACAAGAAGATTTTATGATGGTAAGGGGGACGCGCTGATTGAGTGAGCGAAGTGACCCAAAATCAGTGTTTGTTAGCCAGTATACGCAAAATGCTAATTAAATAATCTTGCATATGCACGTTTCTTACACCCGTCCGGAAGACGGATTTCCTCTAGTATAGATAGGTTTTGTATCCACTGTGTTGATGCATGGAAACCTGGTTTTAAAACGGTGCCAAACATTCGTGTTTCGTGGTGCTCTCTCTCAATCTTTCATCTCTCACCTTCATAAGGGATTACTTCTGGAGGAGAAGACGTACAAATGAACAAACAAACAAATTATGTGTTTTGAATGATATAGGTGAAATGCAGGTGCGCTTAGGAATGTGATGGACGAACTGTGAGCAATAATTACAATTAGTTTGCGTCGAAATAATCAGCACATGATTTTGTGCTGCTCTTGGAATCAAAGAAATTACTGGAGCATGGATCGACACGCACGTAGCTCGCGGATGGCCAGACTGTTGGAATGATTTATGGTTATCATTTGTTTATGCAGTGAAGCCTTACGAAAAATGCGTATTGCACTCTGACCATTTGGTTGATCGTTTTAGACGGCGAATGTCTGTCAGCAGCACAAAAGTTGCAGCGATGAAAGCTCCTCGAACGTAGCGTGACGACGCGGAATGAGCAAGCGAAACGAGCGACTCCGCTAGTTAATGATTATAATGTTCCATGGCTTGCCACTATCTTTGGTTTGCTGACGACCGCATGGTGTATTTACCTATTGTTATCCCACAAGACTCCAACCTTCTAAACATGACCTTAATTCCCTTCTGAAGTGGGCCAATTAAAACGGGCTCTCTGTCAACTGTGATAAATGCTTAGTTCGTCACCATGGGTTAATACAAATACCGCCTTTGTTCTAGGCTTCTCCACTCTGTTAATGTAATCCGTGAACTTGGAATCTCCAGTTAATTATCAGTAGTAATATCACGAGAGCGTAGTTTTTTACCGATAAATTTTCTTAATCACGAGTTGCATTCCGAAACTGAAAAAATACCGAGTACTTGGGCGAGGTGTTTTATCAGCCTGGGAATATAACGAGAGTTGAGAAAATTTATCGATATTTAAAACTATGCTCGAGTTGTATTTGAAACGAGAATATACCTTCTCCTTTAGATATCACTTCAACTTTCATAATTATGGCAATGGCGTATCACGTGAATTCACAATTCCTGTCTACACGGAATGATGAAAGTGTAGAAATTGTTGCCAGATGTCTAATGAGAGCGGCCTAACGCACTTGAGCTGCCCATCTTCTGTCACCATGGTGACCAAAGATTACGCGCACATTGCCAGGAACTCAAATAATGTGTCATTGGTCTGTCAGGTACGTCGTATACGTTTAGAAATTGGTTTAGGCCCACCAAATGCAGTTCTTTCAAACGTTCGTTATACTGCGGAAAACAAGGTATCAGGCGTGTCGATCTTAAAAACCTAGATGGAGTGATGAGGCTGAGATTTTAATCTGATAAAATACCGTGTGGTCGCTTAATCGTTGTTAAAGAGACGTGATTGGCTGGCGGGTGGAATTTATTGCCTTCCCATTGGTTAATAGCTGTTATAAAATTATGAAGGTATATTCTTCCTTAAAATTTCATTCCCAGGCACTTGGTGCTGCTTCCAAGGCTAGATGTACTAGTAACTTCAGTCTCAAGTAAGTCACTTCAGCTAGTCCTTCCATATTAAAAGTAATTATGACGTATTTCTTAGACATTATCTTGAATACTGCATCCAGGCATAGAGGCCATTTTATCAGAAATCTTTTCAACTTCTTGAACGTACTTTTCGGTGTTACACCAAACAATCTTTCTCTATTTCTGTTCTTCCCTACCTCAAAAGGCTTACATGTCCTGATCTTACTTCCCTCAGTATTCGCTTTGACAGTGGTAGACCTCTTGTCGCCCAGGATACGATACTATCTCATCTACCACCTTTTTAGTCTTCTGTGCAGCCGTTCCAGCTAAGAAGACTATTGCAACGGCTTCGTCTGTCCGTCCGTCCGTCGCCTTTTTCAATTTTACAACGGTACCAGATTGAGACGACCACAATAGATTAAGTGTAGGAAGTTAGTTATACAGGGTGTAACAAAAGGTTATGTCCATACTTGGGTGACTAATTCCTTGCGTCAAACTAAGAACATAATTCCTATAAACATTTGGCCAAAAACGTTTTATTCATTAGTTATCGGATGAATTAATAACCGAAATTTCAACTTCTTTTCCCCCACCCACCCACTCCCACTATCTGGCGATTGCAGACACAAAGCAGAATAGGAAGGTAGTGAACGAAGATAGTGAAAAAACTGTTAAACAGTCAAAGTCAGACTAACGGAAAAATATCTCTTGCCCAAACATTGTCCTAGAAGGGGAGCAACCATTGTTTGAAATCGTCGTTAGTCGGTGTTAATGTAGGCCTGACAATACCATAGTGGTTTTAATCCCGTGAACAGATGCACGGCAGAAACTCAAAAAGAAAAACATCTTGAAATAAGAAAATCTAAAACAAAACCCACAAGGGTGAAAAAACCCGCCAAGTTTCAGCCATCACTAGTAGTGATTTCAGATTCAAAATGGCTGCCACTAAGTTGCTACATTAGTTGGCAAGCAAGTTTTTGATTTAACGTTTGAGGTAATAGTCGGTGGGATTAGCTTGACAACTAATGTTGCTACTTGGTTGCAGCCATTTTTGGTTCTGATATCACTATTTTGATTGGCTGAAACTTGACGGGTTCTTTTCACCCTTGTAGGTTATGTTTTATATTTTCGTATTTCAAGACGTTTTTCTTTTTGAGTTTCTGCCGTGTATCTGTTTACGGGATTAAAACCACTATGGTATTATCCGGCCTACGTTAACACTGACTAACGACAATTTCAAACAATGGTTGCTCCCCCTCTAGAACAAATGTTTGGGCAAGAGATATTTTTCCGTTAGTCTGGCTTTGACTCTTTAACAGTTTTAACACTATCTTCATTCACTACCTTCCTATTCTGCTTTGTGTTTGCAATCGCCAGTTAGTGGGAGTGGGAGTCGGTGGGTGGGGGGAAAGAAGTTGGAATTTGGGTTATTAATTCATGCGATAACTAAAGAATAAAACGTTTTTGGCCAAATGTTTATAGGAATTATGTTCTTAGTTTGATGCAAGGAATTAGTCAGCCAAGTATGAACACAACCTTTTGTTACACCCTGTATAACATGGCAAATTAAAACACCGTTACTTCCTTATAGCCAATAGACTTCTTCGATGTAACTAAATTAAATGATAACATTTGATAGTCGAATTGAAATCCTAAGATAACACGCTATAAAAACTAATGTGTGACTTTTAGCTTCGTTTAAAATAGTCTCGTCGCATTGTTGTAATAATGAATAGGCTTACCGCCAAACAAAACCCTCCATTAGGCCTATCTGCTACTTACGAAATTAAAATTGCATAAAAAAATTAGGCCGAAAAAATGAAATTTAGTCCAAAAATAATGTTACCACGGCAACGTCATATTGCTACGAGTGTCTGTTGGCTTCATCAACAGCGTCTTTCTTGCCACTTCCCTACTACGGTACCACTGATCTATATAGGCTATGTCGCGTGTTACGTTGTAACGTTGTTACGTTGTAACACTGTAACTGTGTGCCCGAAGGTGCACTGTGTTGCTAAAATGAATATGCTTGCTATACAATCCAAATCTCCGTTAGCTGCTACTTACGAAATTAAAACTGCTGGTTAAAATTAGGCCTAAAAGCTGACAATTACACCCAAAATTTAAATAGGCCAAAAAGATAACACATTTTTAACCGTCATTTGATGGTTACTGCTTTTAGATTAGTATAACACAGATAGCTGTTGTAGTGCGTGATAGACGTGTGGGCCTCAACATCGGAAGTGGAGGAACTGTATACTATAGGCAGTCGCTGTAGCCGCTTGTTTACCCTTGCCTACTCTAATATTACTTGTGGTTACCGACACAAACTGCTGCCCAAATATATCAACACTGTCATAATAACAGGTGGTTTTTTTTCCTCTGCGAGTCGTCGATCTGTGGAATCTGCGGAATCTGTCGATCTGTTTGCCACAACATGTTATCAGTGCATCTAGGGAAGATAACTGTAAATTTATCCACCATGTCTTCGCTTTAATCTTTTTCCTGGGCACTACAGACTAACCTGCCATTGCCCACAACCCCTTTAATTTTTATTTAATTGTTAATATCAGTCAATCAGAAGGTGAAGAGTGGTGAATAGCCTTGTGCAACCTACAGTGCGAATCTGTATATATTTTGCTGTAAATTTTAAAATGATGTAGAATTCGAATTTGACTCGAGGTTCGAATCATTGGCCATATACTTGATTCGACTCAACTAGAAATGAAATTATTAGGCTTACACACCTCGACTTCTAAATCGATACTCCAACAGGTTTGCTCCATAGAAAGAGAGAGCGTCAAATACAAATAGGTATTTTTAAAATGACGTTTTATGTTTGTAAATAATACTCATCGTTCTTAAGATAGCTCAAAATAAGCTCCTGATTCATAATACAAATAAATAATAAATAAATAAAAATAGAAAAATAAATAATAAACTAATTTAATTAGAACATGTTTATTGTTGATGTTTACAGTTAATTTCGTTACCCATGTGTTATACATAATTTATAAAAGCCGGATGTAGGGTTACCCAATTTCTTGACCCGATTGGTAATTTTAGAAGTATTCCCTCAAAAGGTTTAACTGGTGCCACATCTTCTTTGGCCCAACAATCCAAAACAAGAATAAGCTTCACAACATTCGGAATGTTTGACGCACGAGCCTAATCGTTGTGTGCAAGTCAACTGCCTCGAGCCGATTTCCTGCTGAAATAAAATTCAATTCAATTCCTGTAAATACAAAATAATAATTGTAAAGTAATTTGAACATCAAGCAGTAACCAACAGTAAGAAAACAGTATTAACCCGGGCGTGTACATTACAGTTCGTTTGCGCACGACAGGAGGCGGAGGCGAGAGGTACCAGAATGCAATGCTGCAGCATTTAACAATGGGGGGAAATAGGTGAGGCGCTCAAGTAATAGTTATCACCCTAGTTTTGCAACAATGACCCGCCAATAAGTTGTTTTATAATGATCGAGGCTGCAACACTACTTTTGAGGGCGCAGCCCGAAGACTTATTATTGCGGCCGAGATCGTTCTAAAACAACTTATTGGCGGGTCATTGTTGCAAAATTTGGGTGATAACTGTCTTGTACCCCTACGTAGTACGTCGGTGTTCCTGAATTTATGCTATTGAAACACTTCCCAGAAAACAGGTTGTATAGCCTAATGGATTTGGGGATATCTCACTTATTTAGTGACGAAGATGACAAATTATTGCCGCAACTACCCCTTGTATTGGGTGAAAGGGGAGGGGATGATCTCCGGAAGGTATTCGATTTTAAGAAATCTGCGTGAATTTGAAACGTTTTCCAGCAAATCAGTTAAAATTTTCACACGTATTCGTTAAAAGATTTTTCCCCCAATTTTTTTTTTTTAACTAGTGCTTCCTGATACAGTGGAAGCCAGCATTTTTTAAAGAAATCGGCGTGAATTTAAAACGCATTCTTGTAACTCAGCGAGTTACAAGATGAAATTTTCATATAAACTCATTTTAAATGAAAAGTTAAAAAAAAAAGTTTCTGGAGAAAAGCCGCTGAGGTGGGAGGAAGGGGGCTGGGGCCCGGAAGCTAATATTTTTTTTAAAGAAACTGGCCTGAAATTGAAACGTGTTCTTTTAACTTAGCGATGCAATACGAATCCATATAAAATTTTTATAAATGGTTAACAAGGATTTCCTGCAGTGGGGGTAGCAACGGCCCCTGAGGCTAGCGTGTTTTTAAAGAAATCACCGTGTTTCTGAACCGTTTTCCTGCAACTTAGAAATGCAAATCATTTAAAATTTTCATTAAATGAATTGGCTCAGCGTGTAACATGCGTGGTACTTTAACAATGTTTTAACAATGATTGTAGTCCATTGTTTAAAAGCAGGACGATAAGTTGAAAATGAATTGATTTCAGTTGGCACTTATCACCATACTTTTAACCAATGGTTCATTGTTTAAAAGTAGGATGATAAGTCGAAAATGCATTGATTTCAGTTGGCGCTTATCACCACACTTTTAAACAATGGTCCATACGAACGCCGGACTGATAAGTCGTTTAGAGCAATAGTTTGTAACAATGAAAACAAAAAAGTAGGGGTACAAGTAATATTATAGCCGTACTTTTGCAACAATTTTCCACTGATAAGTGTTTTTTGGCCCACTTTTTCTTTGACAGATTCCAAGGACTGAAAGATAGTCCGAGGCCGAAGGCCGAGGATGTTTCTTTCAGTCCGAGGAATCTGTCAAAGAAAAAGTGGGCCAAAAAACACTTATCAGTGGAAAATTGTTGCAAAAGTACGGCTATAAGTTTCTTATGACCATACTTTTCGATCAACATAAGCACTTTCAGATCAGCGCCAATTCTCCATTTCACGGCGGTTTTATAACAATGTGTCGTCTCAAGAGATGCATGTTGGCGCTGCGTGCATGTTCATTGTTGTCTGCTTGTTCATTGTTGTGAATTCCAAACTGTGTTTATCACAATGGTAGCCAAGTTTTGCCCAATAGATTTGGGTGTTTCGAATCTTTTCTCTGACGAGGACGATGAATGGCTTAGCCGCGTAAGCCTGTGTGACGAATAGGCTAATGAAGTCAAGCCTCAAGTAAGTAACAGATTTATATGCAAGGGACTTCTGATGAACTTCAGCTTCAAAATTCAAGGCAATGCGTTAATTTGAGACGTTCAATATCTTGGGAGTTAAATGTGTATAGGGCGTGGACAAATGAACGTAATCGCCGTTCTGGTCCTGGTGGAGAGCAAGTCCCAGCGGACATTTCATTGACTGACCGAGTGTTTCTTTTTCTTTTTTTTTAGTCAATCCTGTTAGTAAAACGCTGTTGTATGTGTTTCAGGTAAAGCATTTAAAAACGTTTTTTAGGTGTGCCAAAAAGTGTTTATTTTAAAACACTTGTTTGAACCGGGTTTAAACATTTAAAAGTGGGCAGGATAAGTGGGCCGGCCCACTTATCCGGCCCACTTTTGAAGAATGCTTTAGCAACATAAGAAAGCATTGTTGCAACTGGGCTGATACGGGATTTAGCAGCCGAATTTACAACAATGAAAACGGCAAAAGTATGGTCATAAGTGATTATCGTGTTATCTTTTAAACAATGCTTTTGGTGATAAGTTGATTTCGTGCGACTTTTAAACAATGCTTTTTCTGATAAGAGGGAATCGTGCTAGTTTTGAAGAGAAAGCATTGTTGCAACCGGTCTGATACGGAATATATCGTGCGCCTTTTAAACAATGAAAACGAAGAAAGTATGGTCATAAGACCGACTTAGAGTGACACTTTAAGAAGGTGTTATCGATGCTTGTGAACGTAAAAGTGGCATTGTTGTTGCATCTTATTCTAGTTAACATTCCAGGAGTGCATCTTGTTCCAGGAATGGTTAATGCGCGCTAAAACCCATTAGACCAAGATAACATTGTCGCCAGAGAAGCGTTAACACCGCCGTGCAAATCAAATGGCCTTGGTTTTTGCTTAAATCTTCGAGTTTAAAACCATAGGGTGCACAGTCTTTAATTTCTCGAAATTGGGCAGCCGACATGACTAAATGACTTATTTAGTTCTTCATTGTAGGCTTTTGGAGTAGTTGAATTATTTTCGCTATTGTTTGCCACGATAAGTTGAATTTGTTTATTGAGCTTTGACCTGGATGCCGTGCGATCATCTACAAATAATTAATACCCACCACAAATACAAATCAATAGTTAATACAAATGCAAAACACATCATTTGAACACCTCCACCCGCAAATCTACGTTGGTAAACCACTGAACCGGTGCACAGATCCACTGCTCTGCTCGTTCCCAGTACTCGGAGATATCTTTGATGCACTACTGTACGCGTTACGCAGTATGTTGCACACATTTCGACTTCACTGCATACAAAACATCAACGTGGATGCAATTTAACCTTGGACTAAACTACTCTCTCTTCGAGTTGGACGATTCACGTACGGCTGCTTGTAAGCTCGACTGTGTTCCGACCGATCACAGTGCCATTTCGAAATTCTTGAGGGGGAACAACACGACAGGCGAAACTTGAAACCAAACATGGAGGCAACAATACCTTAGGAAACTGACGAACTACTTGTGCGTGGACAACATCCGAAGTTGAAGAACTTATCCTGTGTTAGATTCAAACCGAATTTCGTTCGTTACAAGAAATGTGAACCACGGAAAAAAATTCAGTCTAAGCGGTATCTCGGCACGCTCCACGAAACACAAAACCATGTATTATACTTAGTTCCACTCATCTCTACAACCCGTTTTAAAATTGAATGTTGGATTTAAAAAAATAAAACTTAATCAGCGAGTTCTGCTCTGCCTTGAGGTTATTTTAATGTCCTAATCTTACTTACGATATTTTTTAGGCGATTAATTTTGTATTTTTATTATCAGTTGGTTTTAGTGATGCTAAATAGATCTTTCCCCGACCGAGCAGATGGTGGCGCTGCCAGTCTCCTAACAGTTGCTGGCATAGGAGCATTGTGTGGCAGCCGTGGTACGTGACTCATCCATCTAGTAGTTCGTCTCCAAGCTTTAACATGGGCTCATCTTACACGTTCCACTTTTCACCTCACTTTTCTGCTTCACTTGGAGCATCTTCCTACTACCAGCTTACATTGTGAGTGTGCGGCTTTGGACATGGGCTCCGCAAATCAAATCAAATCCACTCAGGAAACGCTTCATTTTATATGATTGAAGTAAAAAAAAATTAACATCTCCGTTCCTCGTCAACATTTTTTGACCAAATTTGGCCAGATAAGGCCAAAAAAAAAGAAAAAACTACAAAATAGGTGAAATCTGAAAAAAAAAACCACAAGGGTGAAAGAACCCGTCAATTATCGGCCAATCAAATTAGCGATATCAGAACATAAATGGATACCACCAAGTTGCTATATTAGTATATAGTTTACTATGCATCTTACGCAGCACAAATTATCCGAAGAGAAACTGGGTGGAATGAGCGAGCTGGGTAGGGCAGTGAAGAGGGCGAATATCAGCATTTTTTTTAGCTTTAAATAACTGATCTGTATGTAAGATGGTGGAACGTGGAAGTGCGTTATTGAATACGAGCCGGAAAAAGCTGAAAAATAAATTACTTCATTTTGTATATCTTTTTTTTTCTGTCGTGTAAGAATTCTGTCTGTTGGTATACGAATACCAAGAAAATCCAAGAAGAGCGAAGCGAGACGCCGCCAAATGAGTGAGCGCTAGCGAGCGACTCGGCTAATCTACATCATTAAAATCGTCTTGCTTGTGTCAATATTTGTTTGATTAACGACTCCACCAGTAGTAGAGGGGCTAAAATGTAAATAAGGTGTCAAATCGAAAGAAGGGCATCAGATACCCTTTCACAGTCCATAGTGGGACCTAAAAATTCCAAATTAAACAATCACGCAACAATACGCAACAATAAATGGTGTCATTGATTGCAAAGCTTCATACTGGAAGGAATTTTCCTCCAAACATGTGGGTTATTAACCTGTGATTTGTATTATAATGATGGTCCAATAACCAAATTAAATTAAATATCTTACAGTCCGATCTGAGTTCCACTGGGCACCTCTATCCATGTCACTATCGGCTTCAGTGCTGCCCAGACAAATGAATGCCAGAATACAGAAGAAAATGTTGACTTTCAGCATGAAGGACGACATCTTCGAGATGACTGAAAAATAATAATAATCTGGTTTAGTTGTAAGTTTGTTTAGTCGAATAGTAAAAGTGGGAAAAGAAAACTGAGCAGGGTTTATCGAACCCAAAATATAAGGGAAAGGAATCTTCCAACTGGCGTATGTTTTTTTCCGAAATTTTTGAAGACTTTTTTTCTATTTGGTAGCCTAATTACTTTATTTTTATCCTTGTTTTCATCACCTTGTATTGCCGACTTAGGCCAAATCAAATCATTACCCCTCTAAAAATAATTTTCACATTGTCATTTTTAACAGGGAAAATACCATTAGTTTGGTCTACTGCAACTGTCTAACGCTCTTCTTTAATAACGGTACTCTTTATAAGCTACATTAATAATAAACGCAATATTCTATTCGTTTTCTATCACCCCATCACTGCAAATGGTACAGAAATAAAGTGAGGCTTACGGCAATTATAGCGTGTAAAATTACGAATGCCAGGTATTTACTAGAAAAATTATCCCTGTCCATTCCGACATTACATTTGGAGTATGAATAGGGTATTAATCGGGATAGCTCCAGTTTTTTATATTTAAAATATTTAAGTCTAAAGAATGCCTGTTTGATACCGAAATCAAACTTGTGTTGGTCCATTCAAGACATTGTAATAAGAACGAAATTCGATTATAAAGTTGAAATTTTACTATTAACAAAAAAAATTCAAACATATTAAACCTGCAACAGAAATAAAAAATAGATTTTAAAAGTACATTTATATGCAATGCACAAAAACAAGATACATTAGCAAATGAGAATTGTGCATATTTCCCTCACATAAGATACACTAAATTAAAATCAGTTAAAAAAAAGAGAACAGTTCCTCACCCTTACTGTATCAACATTAAGAGAAAAGGAAATATTTGTTATAAACAACTTACGAAATATCCTACTTAAAATTTAAAAGGTAAGATAAGGATACATCCGTTTCAAGAAGCAACTAGAAAATCAAATTGTAAGTTAGTGCCGCACCCAGGATTTCTGTTCGCGAGTCGTAAATAAATTGAAAATGGAGTTCAAACAAGCCAAGGAGTTAAGGGAATTGTTTTGTAGTAAGCTTCCCGTGTTGAGTCGAGGCTAGATTTTTCAGCACATTTGGCAAATAAAAGAGTAGGTTACTTCCATAGTTACGTTTTACTCCAAACCATAAGTTTTGATCTGGTCCTGGAAGATTCTCTTTTCTATCTCCGGATTCACCACTGTATTTATTTTAATTGAACGGGCAAAGATCCTTTATTAATAAAACAATCTTTTTCAAGATACGGAGCTGTGAGGTCAGTCTAAATGTAAAAGGACACACATGTAAACATTTCGTTTTGTGTAATAAGCAAAGTAACACAATGGAGCATTGGCTGTAAACATTGTGAATCGTCAATTTATATTTGTTAGCCTACTTTCTTAGAAACCACAGCGTCTAAAGACAGCCGAATTTAGTTCTAATAATATTCTGACATGACGTGGCTCCTTTTTTTATGGATCTTGAGTTACTATCGCATACTCCTCTACTCTGTAGTACAATCGTATCAACCCTTTACTCAAGAGTACTATCGCACCCTTCCTCTACTCTAAAGTACTATCGTATCCACCCTCTATTCTAAGGTACTATTGGACCCTCCCTATACTCTTAGGTACTATCCTATCAATCCTCTACTCTAAAGTACTATCGCACCCTCCCTTTGCTCTAAAGTACTATCGTATCTACCCTCTATTCTAAACTACTACCACACCCTCCCTCTAAGGTACTATAGTATCTACCTTCAATTCTAAGGTACTATCACACCCTCCCTCTACTCCGAGGTACTATCGCATCAAACCTCTACTCTAAAGTACTGATCTGCTTTTTTGTCTTCTAAAGACCTTTGAAAATATCTATGATGTTCTGTCCCCCCTCTCCCCGCCGATTAACATTCCCCTGTTTTCCCATCTCTGAAAGCCTCCCCAAACAGTTACGTTCGCATTTTATTTTAGTAGTTTTTAACCTTAAAACCACTTAAATAAATTGCAAACATTACTGTTTATGGAATCAACTCGTACCGATAAATTTCAGGCTAATAGTTTAATATGATCGTTAACAACAAAAGGGCACCCAATATGTAAAAGGATATGCCTGAAACCGCGGGCCATTCCTAAACAATGTACAAAGACACGAAATGCCCGTGGGGAATTGTTTAGGAATGATCAACGGTTAATGAAATTTTGCTGGTGAATATATCGCTTAGATCACAATTGAATTGTAAATTCCTTGGCGAAGTTATTTTGTTTTTAGGGAGCACGAACCGAAACTGGGTTATCTGCCCCTTTGGCGTGATTACCCATGCAACAATGCCAATCCCGCTATTCCGAAAGGTCTATTGTTACGAAGATAAACACAAGACTGGCTCGGATAGGTCTTGCCTGGTGAATCACAGGCCGATTGCCTTGCTTTCGTGTTTGCGTAAGGTTTATGAGCGCATGCTCATCAAAAGGCTTCTATGGTATTTGGAATACTACAACTCCCTGGCTTCTGTACAGTTCGTGTACAGGGAGAGCAGAAGTGCCCAAGAAGCAGTGCTGCATGCCTCCTATGGGGTGTTAGAGAAGCATGGGTTCATGGGAAAGTTGTTGTGGCAGTGTTCCTGTACATAAAGGCTGCCTACGACACTGTTAAAGTTGATTGGGTTCATGCTGTCCTGTGCAAGATGGGTGTTGGCGTAAAGTTCATCAATGTGATAACGGCCCTTCTTGGGATGCGGAAGTATGTTACGAAAGTATGTGGACATTGGTCAGCTGAGACACGCTCTGATCACGGTCTTCTTTCGGAGTTGTCTGTGGCCCGGCACTCTTCGCTGTCACGACTAATGAAGTTCTCCTGCAAGTTTCTGCTACTGTGAACATCGTCTGCTATGCGGCAATGTGGTTCGTTGACGACGATCCTGTGTCGATTGTTCCTTACGCGCAAAAGGCTCTAGACACTGTTGCAGCAAGGTTGAGTATTAGGGGCATCCAGTTAGCTCCGCTTTAGACTTAAGTTGTCATCTTCTCCCGGATTCTTGCCCGTCAGAGCATGACGGTTCAGATCACTGTTGGTGGAGTTACGGTTACATCAAAGTCTTCAGTCAGATATCTTGGAGTGGTTCTGGACAATTGCTTAGACTGGGACTCATAATTGCGGGTGTTGAAAGAAAGAATTCAAGCTCGCACCTCTATCGTGAAGGTTCTAGCCTGCCACAAGACTGTTAGGAGAGGCGCACTTTTGGCAGCGTACAGAGGTTTTGTCAGGACAAACTGCCATTCCTCTACCCCATGATGCGTTACAACCAGTCTTTGCAGGTCCTTGTGAACGACTGCCTCCGTGCACTAACCTGGTGCCTGGTGACCACCCCGGTAGAGTCTCTTTGGGTGGAGTGTGGTGAACCCCCTCTCTGCTTGAGAGTGTGTGAGTTGCTTGTGGCACTCAGCATGCGAACCTTTAGCAACGGTCCTGCTGATCCGCTGGAAAAGATCCTTGTGAACTACTATTTTCTGAGCGACACCCTGTGCTCCTTCTTAGGACTGGCGGGCAAAGGAGCTTCGTTGATTTCACAGATGTCCAGTCTGACCCTCCGCGGGGTTGCGTGTGTATGGCCACTGAGCCCATGGACTTGGTGCCCGGAGCTAATGGATATTTTCGGGCGGCGTCACACTGACTGCAGGATCTACTGTGATGCGTCTTTTGTAGTCCGGACAAGATCGGGGGGGGGGGGGGGTTGGTGTTGCAATCCTTGCTCTCAAATTTAGCATGTGGCGTCGGCTGGTTAGCGTGGATTCAAGCACAATTTGTGAGCTCGCCACAATCTCGATTGCTCTTGATATGGCTATTGACCTGGATTTACCATCATTTGCTTGGTCTCTTTGGCTGCTTTGCGCATTTTGCAGCGCTCCATTGGCCTTCTTGATATGGGAGATCCATTGGTCTTTTCGGTGTGCTGGAAACTGTGGGTTGCCTCGTGCAGGTCTGTGGTTGCTCTTGAGTGGGTTATGGGGCATGACGAAGTTGCAGGAAACGAGTTTCCAGATGGGCTGGCTAAGCTGGCGGTCCATGACGCTTAGTGCTGTTTCTCGCTGACACTTCCTGTAAGATTACGGTGAACAGAAGTATCTGCTTGGTTTTTACATCAGTGGTCCAGTGAGTGGCGTCATGCTGCCACAGGGAGAACCCTGTTTTTGATACATCCAGTATGCAGTGTACGCTTTGCCCAAAATGATCTGCCAAACTGGGCTGCTAGGCTCCTTACAAGACTACGAACTGGCCACCGCTGCTGCCGGGGCATCAGCACAGACTGGGGTGGGCTGACTCGCCCATCTGTGTGGTCTGTGGGACTGAGGGCACCATGAAGCACTTACTGCTGGTTTCCAATAAGTATGCTCACCAGCGTCGGGTCCTGCTTCAACGGGCTGGCGCGTTGGGGTCTGTGGGTGACTTGTTATCGCTTTCGGGACTTAACTCTGGCCTAAGGCTGCGGGCGGTGGCGAATTTTTGTGCAGCAATTAAGGTCAGGTTGTGACGATTAACTTCCTGGTTGTCCTGTGCTTCGGTACTTCGGCGCTCTAGTACCTTGGTGCTTCGGTGCTTCAGTGTTTCGCTGCTTCGGTGTGAAGAAGATGATGTGTGTGTGTGCAGCAGTTGACTATCGAGCAAGGTGATGTTGAGAACGGTGGCATCACTCAATTGATCGCTTGTACGCAGTGGAGAAGGCCCCTGGGATGTGCGCACAGTGGAGTCAGCAGACGGTTGTACACACTGGTGTAAATGTGGGTGTTGGCCAGTAACATGGGCGACACACAGTGGAACACAGTGGGATCGCGGTGTTATGCGGAGTTGTTACATGTAGCATGGGATTTTTGTGGCATTTGGTTTTGTGCAGTACTTGGTTTTGGTGTGTCTTTCCATTTACTACAGGTTTTTACTGCTGGCGGAAAAATAAAACTGGCATATACATATCTTTCTTTGATAATAGAAAATATTAGACTAAACTAAGATATTTATTTATTCAGTTATTATTAGCACTATTTTTTGGGATAAATACTAGACATTCTCCTGAAACCCATTGTAATGTTACCTTACGTGTTTCAAGGTTACATTACAAAACGAAATTCAATTACGGAAATAATATATGGTTTGTAGTTTTTTTTTTAAGTTTTGACTTATTCGTCTAATTTGATTACTTTAAAACTGTGTGTAGACTTGAAATTTAGACGAAATGGTTGCCGAGTAGCCTCGTTGCAAAATTAACTATACAGCATTTACTGGAAAACACTTAAAAAACACTGGGAAATAAATAATGTCTTACATTACAATTTAGCCGCTGTGTAGCTACACCAGTATTAATATGCTTCGGACGACCCAAGATTCAACGAAAAAATTAATTTAAAAGCTTACCTCGTAGCTTTTTGCAGCGACAGTGCTCGTAGCTTTTGCCGACTACTTGATCACTTGAAGACAATGTGATTATGCCGTAACAAGCCGAATTTTTTATACTTACAATTTTAAGTGATAACAATACTTAATGATCTCAGATCAGCTTTTTAATTTTTTTTAAATGGCATGGCTTTAAAAAAAAAAATCATTTAGAAAGAAGCTATAAACGTCATACAAAAGCCAAACGCTTATTAATTGATTATGATAGAACTTGGTAATAATTTAACAACCAACTCATTAGAAGGATGAAAGTTAACCAATAAATGTTTATGATCACAAGCAGCCAAACTCTATAGTTATTTTTAATTGGTTAAAGGGAGCGCTGTGGTTGCTTGGACTTTTCCATCACTCCAGATTTGTTACTGCACGTACCTTAGACCACATACGAAGATGATGTATATCATTAACAATTAAGTCATACCCGCCTAGTACTAGCCAAACCTTAAGTTATACCTGCCTGGTGTTGGGTATACATATTACCTGGGTCTTAAACTAATAACCCCATTTTGCTGCTTAGACGAGATTCGATCTCACAACCTTAAGATTAAGAGACTGAAGCCCTAACCAGTAGGCTGAACTGACTTGAAATAAATCTGTTTTAAAACGTGTAGTAAAATAATGTGACGTAATATTTCGTTTGTTACTGATTGTTATAGGATAACGATAATACCCCTCATCCTGCCGAACGCTCGCCTTTTTCTTTGCGACCGTGCAATGAATGACTGTTCTCGGCTACTTGCTACCATGCAAAAAGAAATTGTTACACGGCATCGACAACAACAACCTTCATGTCACTTCTTCCTCTTCGTTTTAAACTTTTAAACTGTTTTACTTTTGTAATTTATAAAAAATTGTTTAGTTTTAACATCAGATGGCAGTCAGTGAACACCAGGTCGTTGCCATTCCAGTTGCGTTTGCAACAAACCTATATATTATTATGTATTATTAACGTCACTTCCTCTTCTTCTAACTAAAGTCACGTCCTCTCTTCTAACTAAAGTCACTCCCTCCTCTTCTAACTCAGCCGCTTCTAGTTTCGTGTTACCGCATTTATGATGTAGATTATGTAGATGTGTAAGTATTATGCGCGCGTCGCTTCAGTACTTTATTATCTGAATACATCCTTGTTGCAAAAAAAGGCCGCTCACAAAAACAACAAATGTCACTAAGAGACGGGTGTCTTACATCGCAAGAAGAGTTGGAAACAAAATTCAGATCGTGAGCACAGATTCCACTTAAGTAGGAAAAGCATTATTTTTTTTAAAGAAGTGTGTCTTGGTAATGCACCAAGTTTGCTGGTTAATCTAGACACATGCTACGGTGCTAGTGCTAGTGATTGGCCAACTAGAGAACTGAGTGAGCAATTCCAGCTTCATTGCATAGATAAACAATAAACCAAACATCATCAATTTGGCTGTGCAATGGCTAATTGAAATTGTGATTGTGAAAATTTATAAACAATTTTTTCTCCAGAAAAAAAAGTAAATGAAAAATTCACGGTGTGATCTTTTGTACGAACATTCACAGTCCTATGGACGTTGTGATATCCCCCCCCCCCCCAAACCAAAACTGGTAAAAGAGAACCCTTCAAGTTTCGAAAACGGGTCGGCCTTTGGTGGTGGTCTGGGGATCGAACCAATGAAACGTAAGCTTAAAACGTAAGTATGATCAATTCCTAGGGCCTTTTGAGCACTATTTCAATTTGACTACCATATTCTTCTTCTTTCTGGTGGAATTTTACTCTCCCTAGAGATCGAACCAATGAACCGATTTCACATATTATGGCTTAAAATGTAAATATTAACAAGGACCAGTGTCTTTTGAACGCTATTTTAATTTGACTGCAATATTTTTGTTGTTGTTTTTCTTCTTCTTGTGAAAATTATGCTCTCACCTAGACATCGAACCAGTTAACCAATTTTTAACTTTTATAACTTAAAATGTAGGTATTAACAAGGACCGGGGTTTTTCTGACCGCCATTTTAATGTGACCGATTTATCTCCAAAAACGTTCATCTCAAATGTGTCATTTAATAATTCTAGTTATTTAATTTACCTGACTCATCTCCAAGATAACAAATACAAGAAAAAGACATGTAAGCCATCAGTATCGCCATTAAGCCTCAACCCCCCCCCTCCACCAGTGTCGCACTATTACATGTAATAGAAGCTTCAGCTTGTTTTTTTGGGAGGCTACAGATCCTTTTATACGTATTAGTGCCATGCTGGACTTACATCCGTATTATACATACTAGAGGAGTCGCTCGCTTCGCTCGCTCATTCCGCGTCGTCTCGCTGCGCTAGAGGAGCTTTCATTCTGCTACTCACAGACATTCCACATCTAAAACGATCAAGCAAATTATCAGAGTGCAGTGCGCTTTTATCGCAAAGCTTCAGTTTATAAACAAATTAACTAAACAAAAAACGGATTCGCCGTTTAGAAAACCATCCCCTTCTACCGTGCGACTAAACTGCCAATGAGCCAGGAGGCGAGACACGCGATTTCTACCCCACTCGACCTTGGCTTGAAGAATACGCTCGAGGAGCTTTCATGCTAAAACTCTTACGCTAATGACAGACATTCCACATCTAAAACAATTAAGAAATAATCAGAATGCAGTACGCGTTTTTCTTAAGGTTTAAATTCGTAAACAAACGATATGGTAACCATAAATACTCCAACGGTCTGGCCACCTAATAGCTACATGCAACTCTTGTTCAGATTGTCAGTCGTAATACCATTGAGGCCAGTGAGGTTGTGTTAGTGGTGGTGTATGATTAGGTTAAGTTAGGTTCAGGTTTAGGTTTAATTTAGTAAAGAGTGTACGGCTTTGAAGCCTTTTAGACTCTAATTAAAGAAACAAGAAAGAAACAAGATTGACAATAGTACTGGACAACGCGTGCTACGTGGCGCAACAATCATGAACCATCCTCATCCAACCTGATTCCCGTTGTGTACTGAATGGAGCGTATAACGAGTGTCCAACTTATCTTTACGCAATCCCTTGTCACAAGGCCGTCTGAGATAGAGGATGTGGGTTTCGTTTCCCTGATCCACGCCACTTAATTCAACATCACCGAATCTTATTTTACCAGAGCCTCGATACAGGCGCATGCATGAACTGGCCTTGAGCCAGGAGATGAGACACGCGATTTGTAGCCCAGTCGGCCTTGGCTTGATGAAGCCAATCTTTTTCCGCCACGCGATTGAGCCAGGAGGCAAGGCATGCGATTTGTACCCAGTCGACCTTGGCTTGAAGAAGCCATCCCCTTTCTGGCCTTCACCTAAACTGACAACGAGCCAGGAGGCGAGACACGCGATTTCTTCCCCAGTCGGCCTTGGCTTGAAGAAGCCTTATCCATCCGCGTTGCAAGGCCGTTTCAACGCTGTAGCACGCGAGTTGCTGCATGTTTGAACTTAACATGCTTGGTAATTTTATCATGCATACTCCTTTGTGCCGCTCTTGGTATAGATAATTTTTTATTTAAATAAATGTTGCAGACTTTACACGGATTTCCTTGTTTCACAAATTATAAGAATTTTTACTAAAAGGCCATCTCCTTCCCCTCTACGTGTGATGCTATGAAACAGCAACCACATGTCGCCTATAATTTTTGACTAATATAAAAGATTTCGTGCAAGGCGAAATCGTACCTAGAAACTATTCGTGTTTACCACAATTAGGCTGGATTATTTCTAAGTAGAGTACCAGCTAATAGCACACTATTGATCGAATGTCGATGTTTTACAAATGCAAACGTGGAAATATTTTCATTCCTTTCCTTTCTCACATTTTTAGCCTTCCTATTTCCGAAGTCAGCCTACACGCAGCACAAAATCATACCCCGATATGCGTGTTTACCACTGCTGAGTAGATCAACTGCTAATGTTTTACAAATGCAAACGTAGAAATATTTTTGACACCCTTTTCTGTTATCAATATAGTTTAAGTAGGCCTAATTTGCATTTAGCATTTAATCTTTTCGTACCTTTACGCAATTAAATTTAAATTTACAGCCAAATTGGCAGTTTGTATTTGAAATACCCAAAAAATCAACTCCCCACAGTCGTCCCATGAGTGAGCTGCACGTGCCTCATTCTTGAATGAAAGCTATTCGGGTCTCGGGTCTCCGCTGCAGCCTCCTTCCCATTATTCGCGACTTAACCCGCATTCCATGTTCTGTTTAGTTGCACTCTGATGTACAATGGCATTGGTTTGTTAGTCTGTATGTAGCTTTAGTTTAGTTAAGATGAGTGTATTGCTTAAAGGCATTATTACCTCAATAAATTCAACCATATCAAAAACCAAAACTGGTTAAAGGGGTCGCCAAGTTCCGAATGGTTCGGCCCTTCAAAGGAGTGGTACCAGCACACCAAAACATTCTCCAAGTTAATCGCACCGCTTAATAGTTCGAAGGTTAAATGAAAACTAGAACATTGCTACTTTCGGTAGCAATGTTCAAGGTTTCATTTAACGTCCAAAGTATTATTCGGCGCGATTTAGTTGGCGAATGTTTTGGTGTGTTGCTATCACTCCTTTGAAGGGCCGAACCACTCCCAACATGGTGGACTGTTTACCAGTTTTTGACTTTGTTATTACAGTTGGTTTATTTTTCGTGAATTGGATGTGAATACATTTTCTTTGCAACGTTGTTTAGATTTATCGTGATACACTAGTGTGTGTCTAGGCACGCACGTCAGTATACACGTTGTCATTGTCCGAACTTTGGCTGTCCAATGAGAGACGATGCCGACAATAGTAACAATGGTTATAACAATATTTTCGTACTTATGCGCCCTCCCACGCCGTTCCCGTTACGCCCCCAGGCTCCAAACCATAAAAGGTACGCAGTTTGTATTGTACTGCACCCATCGTCCAATTTCATAGCGGGAAGCCTTCCCGTTATCTCGGTATCGATGAATAATCACCCTATGGAAATTAACATGGGGATGAGCGGACTAGCTGGCCTGCCGTTTTTTGTTCAGTTAATTTGGTTATCTACCCCACGAACATGGAAGGGACAGTTTAAGGAATATTTTATTAATTAGGTATTTATTACTTTATAGCATTAGTTTATAAAAAATAAAAAAGTACACGGATTGCAACCAAAAACGTCACGGGTTCCATAAAAAAATAAGGGATATACGATTGAAGTTTCACTTTACTTGTTAAAATGTACAGAGATAAAAATTAATGAATTTTAATTTAAATAATCAAATGTACAATTGTAAAATAGCGTCTGTCTAAGTTCCGTTGTGTTTTAGAACATTTTTTTTTGGTTCGTACAGATGCAATTTCTCAATTGTACATTTGATTATTTCAATTAAAAATCATAAGTTTTTATCCGTGTACATTGTAACAAGTAAAGTGAAACGTCAATCATATAACCTTTTTTTACGGCATACTTGACGTTTTTGTCTGTTTTCTTCTTCATGTCCCCCTTCCTTAGTTCTTCTTTTATTCTGACAACTGATTATCATGAATGGTGTTGTTGTACTTCCCATTGTTTTCTTTATCTCGCTTCTTTGTTGCACCATTGTTTTATTGTTTCATTGTGGTCATTGTGGCTGAGTGGTGAGAAAGCTCAGTCTGATTGCTGGAGGTTTGGAGATCTGGTCGAACGCCTGGAAAGTGCAATCTTGGCAAATTCCCCTTCTTTTGTCTCAAGGGATACGGCTTTCTTTTTACGAAGTAGTTGCGTACTGCATGTGTCCGCATATATCCCTAGTATCCCTATAAATGTATGCATATATCCCTAGTATCCCTATAAATGTATGCATATATCCCTAGTATATGTTTACGATTGGTTTAGAAAATCTAAAGTTAGCCAAGTATTTTTATGACTTTCTTAAGAGTGCAGTAACGAGTATTTTTAATGCGTTTTTGATGGTGAACTTGTGCGCATTTGCCCGTTATTTCGCTTTTTTATTTTAGTTTTCTCTAACCATACTACAGACTAATTAAATTTCTTTAAAAAGGAACACAGATGGTTCGCCCTTAACAAGCATATTTAAATGACAAGTATTAAACTTCGGACGACGACAAAACGAACGCTTTATTAGAAACCCTCCATCCGTTTTGTGTACCGAAAATTTATAATTGCTATTGAAATATGCTTTCAAAGACGAACCATCTGTCTGTCTGGTTTCGTTTTAAATAAACTTGACTTGCCCTTTCGCTCCAACTAAAACTATTAAAGGTGCAGCCACGTTCAGAGAAGAGTGGCGCCCTCCACTGAAAATGGCATTCAGAAAACCACGGGGCCGAGGAGGAGGTATTCAGAACACACAATGGGGGGGGGGGGGGGTCGCGGGGGGCAAAGGGGCCTGCTCGGGGGGGGGGATCAGGGAGGCAGTCTGGGGTGGGGGGAGTTTTCATTTCATGCTGCCGAGTATAGTATTTCGCTCGCACATATGCTTATGATCTGCGCATGTAGAGCTAGTTATTTGTATTGTGGTTAATAAAATAACCCACTGTGACGCAAGCTGCTTGTGAGTGGCCATAGCTACATCAGAGGTTAATACATACGGCTGCACGTGGCCCAAAAATAAATGAAAAAACGTACAAAGACAAATAATTCAGATACATCAACAGTAACCTTCCCCCCCCCCCCCCCCCTCTTTGGTTGCCCCTTCTTTCTGTAGAATTTCAGATCTGAAATAAAAAGGAAGGAAAGCCAAATCTGAATTTACTAGAAATTAACGTGAATTTAGTTCAAATAACATTCGGATTTCTGAAGCCCGCGACTCCTTTTTTAGTGGATCTGGAATTACCACCGCATCCTCCCCCTCTCCTCCCCCTCCCCTCTCCTATAAACTACTTTTTTGTATTGTGAAGTCCTTTGAGTATATTTACGACGTTCTGTTCCCCCGATTATGTCACAGTTTTTCCCTCCTCCGAAAGACTCCCCAAACGTAATGTTGGCAAAATAAATACAAATACAGGGTGTCCGAAAAGTCCCAGTCCAGCCTCATAACTTTTGAAGGGGGTGAAAGAGGATAATGAAACCCTGGCATTGTATAGTTTTGTTAAAGGATCTACCTTTGTGTACAACTGGCATTTTCCCTGCCCCTCCCCCCCGGGGGGGGGGGGGGGGGCAGGGGCCCCAACTTAAAAATTTCCAATGGAATGTAGGGTAAAGGAATGCCTTATTTGAAAGGTCTTAATTAGGCGAGTAAAATGCCGCAATGAGAACTTCGATACGATGAACCAATCCAAAATGGCACCCGGTCAAACATTACGATTTTCGTCTGTTTCCCTATGTGTCAGCGCCGGTGCACACGTGCGTTTTTTGCACGCTGCGGCGCCGCTGCGGTAACGCATCTAATCAATGCACACGTGCGTTTTATTAACGCCCGTTGACGCTGCGGTGCCGCTTCGGTGACGTATGTGCGCGTTCGGTTCCCTAACCTCGTGTACAAAAAATTATAGTTTGAAACCAATGAGACGATATTGCTTTTTTCGCCTACCTCGTGAACAAAAAATATTTAAATTTAAATATGCGACGAATTTTGGTATATTGATGTACTAATTTAAGACCAGGGGAAAATGTTATACATCCTTTGCAGATTAACTAAAATATTCGGATAAGTTCTTTATTTACTTCCCAATGAGTCTTCAATCATTTCTGCAGCAACATTTCATATTTCAGGATAGTTCTTTATTCCCCCAATAAACAATTCCATGTCTATTTCTTCGAAATTGGACGCCATTTTCGGTAACGCTTTTGCGGTAAACGGCGGACGTATGCACCGCTCAAGTCATCCAAGGTACTCAGAGACGCATTTGCGTTTTTTTTAACGCTGAGGTACTGCTGCGTTGACCGGGGGAATTGCGGTGCAAAACGACCGCACGAGCGGCGGGCGGTAACGCAACGTCGACGCAGGTACGTCTGCAGTATCCAACAGATTGCACGTAAACCAAACCGCAAATGCAGTACCGCAGCGGCGACCGCACGTGTGCACCGGCGCTTACTCAGGCTAAAGACATCGTAAAGGGACGTAGGTGGCAGCAAAATGCTTCAGTTTGGTTGGTTTACACCCACCCAGTGTTTTACTCAGTGCCCCCTTCCCCATTCCCCTTCCCTGCTAGCTCTCTCTAGGAACAGAAGTCCATGAGCATGTACCTTAAATTAGTAACTCCTTTCCATCCTTTGAAAGTGTGATGAATACAATGTTTTAACTAATGGAAAATGTTCACCGTCCGAGTTTTATGTTTCGTTTCCCCAACTTACGCGATTGTGAAGCAATGTCGGTCTGATTATTATTACAAGAAAGCCCGAAAGAGGGGGGGGGGGGGGGGCTTGAGGCCTAGACTTTGGGTTTCAAACTACGATAATGTGGGTGTAATCCAATCAAATTGAGCGAAGCATTTTGCTGTCACCTACGTCCCTTTGCGACGTCTTCAGCCTGATTAACACGTAGGGATGCAGAGGAAAATCCTAATGTTTGACTGGCTGCCATTTTGGGTGTGCTCATCGTATCGAAGCTTTCATTGTGGCATTTTACTCGCTTAATGAAGACCTTTCAAATACGGTATTTCTTTACCCCTCATTCCATTGGAAATTTCTGAGTTTGGGGCCCTGGGGCCCACCCGGGGGGGGGGGGGGGGGGGCGGGCGAAATGCCGGTTGTACACAAAGATGGCTCTCTTATTTTGGGACATCCTGTATAAATAATGGCTTTCCGTCCGGCTTATTTGTAATATTAGTACTTTATTCAAGCAGTTTTGCATTACTCAGGCAGTCATCAAGGCTTTTCTTATGTAGTTTATCTAGACACACGCTAGTGTGTCGCCGCCAAGTAACTGTAGATCATCCCATTGTAGACATCCGATTGTTAAAAAACTGATTGTTAATGATAAAAAGGCGGCTCACTAGCAGACATGTGTCTGTTAACTGTAAGCAACTAAAAGCATATTTTGACATGTTAAGGATAAATCCCAATGCGACAGAAATGTTTAAAATTGTGGAAAATGTACGGGAAAAGGTTAAGAAAGATGAACGGTGGGGATTTCCAGTTGAGGTTTATAGTTAATCTTGGGCATAAGTTTGGTATCACGAATATCCGGCGATTTTCAATGCGTGCGTAGTAAGTTGAGGGATAACAAATATAGCCCCTAAGCTGCAGCCTAACTTAATACGGTGCAGTTAGTCCCAAGCTGAACAAACCGGGGATTTCATATCAGGTTTAGCGATAATCCTCGGGTTAATGAGCATGTTAGGCCTGTGACTAAGGATACAATTTAGGCCCAGGCACACCATGGTCTAAGTTGAGGTTTAAGCACGTCTTTCGAAAGCGATGCTTCACTGCACGACTTGAGTCTTGGTAAGAAGTGTGATTTTAGGGGTACATTTCCCCACCAGATCAACTCAAGTGTCACTCTGGTTAAAGGTTGTCGTCAGCTCATTGCGAGATGATAATTTTCCCTCTTCCAATAGGGACACAGTAATTTTCAGTTCGTAAGTGTGAATTGTTTAGGTTTTCGAAGTGACCACGTACATTGACATGTTTTAACAAATTAACATAACTAATTTGTACCGGGGCCATAGCAACTGGCGCGCCCCCCCCCCCCGGCCCCGGGCCTTTCCCTCCTGGCCCCCAACCGTTCAAGAAGACGTACAATACAGTTGGTAAATTCGAGTTGCCGAGTTTCACTGCAGAGTCCCGTTTCTATGAATACTGGTTAATCATTATCATCATTTGGGCAGTTTGAAAGTAACGTTTAAGGTGTTTTTTTTTTTAAATCTTAGCTTTAGTAACACTTCTGTTTTGGGTGCGACCCCTGACAGTTTTTATTCGCTTCCCTGCAGCTTCCCTCCATCCACGCGACCGGTAAGAAGTATGCAAACTCACAGATAGGCTGTGCCTAGCGGGAAAAGAGCCATTTTGTTTGCCTGTTAGCCCATCACCACCATGGCGTAAAAATATCATAGACAATGTAGAAACTAAAAATAAAATATGCTTTTAACTATATCTCCGCAAAGTTTAAAGTCTTAGTAGTAGATGTCCGTGAGTCCTTGTCGATTTAACAGCTATAATTGCTCGCGAGCAAGAAACGGCTAGTCGATTGTCAGACAAATTTTGTGTGCTTTTGTATGATAGCACTGCCGACTACTGTTTAAAGGTTGAAAAATAGGTGTGTTTCCTTTTCAATCACTTATACATACTCGGCAGCAAGCACAGCCATAGCAGATGGAATTAGAAAGAATCGTGTACAGCGTGATGGATTTTTGGTCAATCCTACTGTACCACTATTGGCTTGCATACTTCTTTTAACACTCTCTAAAGCATGGTCAGCTCTAATTGCACAAAATCGAACTATGCAAAACGCACGCAAAACTGTTTATAAACTTTAGGGCTTTCAATTTCTACTGTACATTTATGCATAATGGTGTTATTGTGAGCAAATAGGTACTTGACAAGCCAATCTAGTGAAGAGAGTTGATGTCTCCAGTCACTGGTCCCTACTGCCTTAAGCAATTGGCATAATTCAAGAACAAGCATTGACTGAAAATGCTTCTTCTCGGCATTTTACTGCCTATGCTATTGCAGCTTTTGATGCCAACTGAGTTGTAAAAGGGGATTGTGGTTAATGGCGCATCGACAGCTAGGTCATTAGTGCCAACCTCAGTCACAGAGCAGTGGCCGGGGATCACTCTCTGCCACACGTTACAGAGATGTCAACCAAAGCCCAAATCCGTGTTTTATCGTGCATCTGTACCTTCTGCAAGAAATAAAGAACCCCGAACAATAGGACAGAATCATCGCCATTGTCCCACGGAAGGTGGTAAAGGTGTCAAACACCATCAAAATGGTGACAATAAAAAAGAAAGTAACGTACTATGAGAGGGCACCGACACCAATGACATTCAGGAGGGATTAACCCCTCTCAAAAGGAAGCAATGAATAAGGTTGGTGCGACTGATACGCAAACGGGCTAACGCCACCACTTCCTGCTAACTGCAGCAATCAGCCGAGTGCCAAGTTGTAAAGGTTTTGAGCTAAATACTGAACAGAGCTTGAACAGTTATTAAATGTGCTTCCATAACTACGTACGTGTTTACCCTCTAGAATGGAACCTGTTGTTACTGAGTTATATACGCCGCTTTCAATCCATCCTATAACTAGCCCATTGTTTTAATTGTAGTTTCCAATGCATAGCCATGGTTATGTGTGGTTCCCCAGACCTGAAAACCAAATGTCCAACGTCAGGTTTGTTCATTTGCAGTTGTTTAGCTTGGTTGTATAAGCACACGTCCAATGCTGAGACAGTTTTTTTGGCCCTGCCTCATTACTATGTGGTTAACACTTTGTTCCTGAAACAGAACCATTTACATTGCTGACCATTCCACTGATGGTGCAAGTGTTATTGGGGTGACTTGACTGCACTCGAAGGCATAGCAGTGGTTGTGAGGCATCAAGTAGCTGTGTAAAGCTGATCATGTTGGAAAACTTGATTTTCCACTCATCTCTTCACTAACGTTAAACTGTACATCGTTTTGCAGGAGAGAACTTCTAGTTTTAGAGTACGATTTTCCTATAAGCCAGACCTTCGTGTTGTTTCTTTTATTGTGGTCTACAGCATATGAAATTTTGAAGTCAGGATAAGTTGGGCACCTTGGCATAGGTTTAGATAGCACAGAACAGTCAAAATTAGAGTTGATAAATTAGAAAGAGATACTGAACGAGTTCCAGAACTATCTCGTACCCATAGAACTGGTGCATTATCATCTGCTTGTTAATGTTGGTAAATGGCCACTGCTGTGGCGTGTGTTGCTTTTTTCCATCTGAGGTAACTTCCATGAAGTCGACGTTGTCTGGCACAAAATATAAGTATCGTTTTCTTACAATAATAACACCACATTGGTATTGCAGACGGTGTCTACAATGCACTCTTCTAATTGTATTTCATGCCTAAGAAGATGGCTGTATTTAATAGAAAAGCTCAATTTGCGAAGCAAATTAACAAGAGTTTTGTTTCTAGTGGCTTGGTGAATTGCCATACCAACAGAAAACTGATGAGGAATGACACACGGTCTGTATTTCATTAGGAGATAAACATCTCACTTGCCTATCACTGTGTGTCAGAGCCATAGCAGTTTGTGAAATACTAATGGCTGCACTCTTCACAGCAACTTCATTTCTGTGTTATGAAATGGTTTCTCGGCCCCCCCCCCCCCCAGCCACCTGCACCATACACCTCAGGAGGGATTATGTTATCGGGTATATTAACTGTCCTGTGAACTCTTACTTTTCTGCTCCATGAATGCACTTTTAGAATATAAGAGCTGCATTGTAAGAGGCAGTTGACAACATACAGGTTCTATAGCTATGAGATAATTCTGGTAATCGTTTACTATCGCTTTCTGATTCTGCAACTCTACTTAAAGACTGTTGTATACCATCCAGACCAATACCAAAATGCCTAAGTTATTCGGACTTCAAAATTTCATCTACTGTAGACCACTCTGAAAGTAACAATATTAAGGTATGGGTTACAGGAAAAGCATAAAATAAAATTGGAGTGCTTTTTCTAAGGTGATATGTAGTTTGACGTTAGTGAAGAGTTGTCTTAAAAATCAAGTATCCCTAAATGGTAAGCATTCGATTCTTACGCAACAACAGCTTTCCTTTCGACTGGAGTCCATGTTACCCCACTGATACCGGCACCTCAAACAGAATGGTCAGCATTGTACGCTGTTCTGCTTTTAAACACATAGTAATGGGGTAAGACCCAAAACAAATTGGACATGTGCTTATGCATCCAAGATAAAAAAAATCTTTCAGGTCATGGGAATAAACA
>JAHWFP010071035.1:0-11897 GCA_023313725.1 Lithobius niger
CCTCCCCGTCCCCGACCCGGATTCCTCTATTGAGTGGTCTGAATATCCCCATCCCTGCTCCCCCTCCATTTTAACCCCTGCTGATTTGTTTTTTACACAAGTAAATGTCTTTTTTCAATGGAGGACGCTCACTTGCCTGTTTCTCCGTTCTGATACCAAGCGCAATAAACCCAACAACGTTCGTGCATGCAGTGATTGTTACTGAACCAACTTTGAAACTCTTCAAGTCTGCTCTAAGAGGAAGCATTATTAAAGCAATATTTCGATTGTTCCAGTCCACACCCGTTTGTTTCACATTGTCGGTCGCTCGCCCTCTTTCATTATAGTGCATAATGATGAATTTGCTTGCCCAACCTAAGCGTATTATATATAGTATAGATAAGAGAATTGTACTCGGCGGTTGCGCTCAAGGTTTGTAATAAATGTATTTCAATTCTATGCTTGGTATAACTTCTTTCTGTCGTGTGACAATATTTTATCAGAGTAGTTCAAGTGTTTTACTCATTTAAAAAATCATCAAACAATTGTTACGCTCCAAAAACACTAACAACCCACGTAACAAAGTCATCCACCAATGTGGTTAAGATAACTTCCCCTTCCCGTCCGAGGCTTATACCCCCTTTTTTCACATTTTTCTGATGCTGTAAAGAAAGAGAAATGGAAACGTACCATCACTGATGTTGAAGAAAAGACGACGGAGAAGTGTCGAATTTCACTGTGAGCCCAAAACATCCATTCTGGTCAATCAATACGTCAACACCAGCCTGGGTTTTGGAACGCAACTCTGAGACCAAAGAAAGGTAGAAACCAGCCGGAAAAAAAATTGAGGAAAAAAAAATAAAGAACCGCCATAAGTAGTTTCAAGTGAGACATTGGCTGCCACCAGGGAAAAATTGAACTTCAGTTACTGGTCGGAAGAAATACGAGCTGGCGGCCCAAAAGGCAGCCTGGGGAATGTTCTATTGTGGCGGAAAGGCCTTAGGGAAAGCAAATAAGTACTCAAGAACCCGTGACCTCTGCTTGTCACTAACTCACCCTTTTAGACGGTGCCTAAAGGTATTTCCCATTTTTTGTTCACTACCCGACGTCTTTTATTCCTTCGCGTGGCATTCAACTCGCAAAGGGGAAAAAATACCCAAAACGATTTTACGCGCGGATGTGGGGGGAGGGGGGAGCGTTGCACTCATCCAGTGTTTGGTCAGTAGGCAAAACGGTCGGAAAACTAATTTATTTTACCTCCAATTATTGGACACACCATCTTGGCCAATGTTCAAATCCATTTTTTACAACTCTTTTATTGGTGGATCATTGTTGCAGCAGTGGATTTATATCATGAAGACACACTGCTGCCAATCTTGCCACTATTACGAACACTGCTAGGCATAGAATTCAAGTTAAGAACACAAAGACGTGGGTTTCTTACTTACGTAAGTAAGAAAACGAAGGTCTTTGATTCTTACTTCAGTAGATATATTAGTAAGAAAATGAAAGCCTTTGGTTCTTATTTGCTACTACAGCTATTAAATGTTTACGCATCTCAAATCGTTTCCAAAATAATACACTAATTGTTGCTGACAAAAGACCCGACAGAAAGAGTTAAATTGGATTAAAAGAAATAAATAAGGCATTTATTGCAGTTATAGAGTTTTACGAACCGAGTTGGAGGAAAGAACATTCCCGCCAACAACGGCTCGGTTACTTACAATGCAAATCGTTGTTGTACAAATATGTTTGACGATGGTTCGGCAACAATGAGCTAAGACTGTCGCTTTATTGCAACAATGACTCGTTAGTAAAGATTCAACTTGTCATTGTGGCTTCGCCACTCTGGTAAGCAGTGAAAATGCACTGCTGCCACACTGCTGCCGAATGACCTCGCCTAACATATTTATCTAACTGATACGAACTTTAGCGTAAATATATGCCCGGCGTAGCCAAGCGACTTATGTTACCGAAAATTATCAGAATAGGTTTATCCGTTTGTTGGCATGGCAACTGTAGAATTAAAATGCTGCAGGGCTGCAAATCAAACTAGCTTCCGTTTGGCCAGTACGTTCATGATCCACAAATCATTTTTTAACTGAAGTAAATTGATCACAGTCGGACTGCTCTTTGGCCTTGAGACTAACATTTATGGTCATTAATTAGTACGCCACATTTTAGTTACAATTCGGATTGAATTAGCTATCACCGAAGGTATATTTTCGATTTTTTTATTTCAGTGTCACCTGTTTAGTACGTATGTTTTTTTGTGTTGTTTTTTTTTTTGGTTGGTATCGTCAAAATTGATTTGAAATTACTTGTATTTGACCAACATATCGAAAACGGTTGGCCTCAGTTACATACGGCACCACTGAAAACCAGACCTTGCTACGTGACGCCTCACGTAACCCAGCTTAATGCACTAAAAGAAAAATCCACCCTAATTCGTTAATTTCTTCTTCACTCAACTACTAAATCAGCAAATCAACAAAGTCATGTTGTGCACAATTAATGGGGTTGTAAGTAGCGAGGTTTGGTTTTTGCAACGTATGTAGAATTGCGATTGAATTACATTTTTTTTCCGATTTATTCAATTCAGTATCATTTTTTTGCTACGTGATGTTTTCTTTTGTAAATGGTATCGTCAAAACTGGTGTGAAATTACTTTTTGTTTGACGAAATAACGCTCGGTTCGAAATAACGATCGCGAGCTCCGATTGGTTCGTTCGTTCGTGGCACGTGACCATAGCGCGTTGCGGTCTGTTGTTACGTGACGTCAGGCGAAACGAGTCAAGGTCATTCCTAAATGAGCTAGCGTTAGCGCGTCACTTATGGGTGGCCTACAGCAACAGCCCAAATGGCCGACAACCAACGGATTTTGCATTGGAGTATGTCTTCGGCTACCAGTAGAAGCATAGCCTACTTAGTTCGGAATGCATTGTTAATTTTAAGATTTCAGATGTGCATGAAAAAAAATCTTGAAATACTTTTACTGATTCCGTGTATATTCCATTTTACTGAAATTCAACTTCGAACGTGTGAGACTCGAGGTAGTATCCCCGTAGCCTTCTAAGACCAAAAAACAAGAATCTTAAAGAATGAAACAACGATTAATCTTCAGTGGGTGATACCTGCCAAATTATTCAGGCCAAGCCTCGAAACTTGCAAGCAACTGCACAAACGTTCACAAATTTGAATTCGGCGCACAATCTCAGTGGGACTTGCTCAGTTTCTTGCTTGGACAGCTCACGGTGTTGACGGTGCCACCCTCTTCCAGTGGTGTAGTAAAGAAAGGTGTCCACTGTGGTTCGAGGTGGTGTAACAGATAAGATGTAGTGAACTGCATGATTTTTGGATAGGAAGACTTCTGTCCATTCAACAAAGAGATTTTATCTTCTTGAGGCAGTGTGAAATTGACACCGACTCGCAGGTGATTTACGTGGCAGGGGTTTGAATACAGCAACGCTCGGATGTTTTCCCAGAAGAAGGCGACAGACATCAGCCACCACCAAAAAATCCGCCTATAAATCATCTTTTACCTGGAACTGTTGGTGCTGCGTTGTCTGTGAATGTGAGGAAAATATAGGAGTTTTGGCGACTAAAGCTTGTAGCACACTAGTCCGTTCCGTTCTGACGACTGACGGCAACGGATGGTCCAGCGTACATTGCTTCCGTCACTAACCGTTTCAGTCGGTTCCACTGAGCTTTTAAATTTGGTCGCGCCCAAATTGGCAATGCAAATGAAGACGGACTTTTAGTGACCTTAAGTAGGTAATTAACTAGAAAGTCGTAGTGAATTAGTCATTAATTCTTTACGCTCGGGCATGGCGACATTGAGTCCAGAAGGCAACTGAAATAGGTTCGCATCTCTATTTAGTAGGGTAAAGTCGTTGTACGCAGGCGCGTGACGGACGACGACGTACACTTGCGGCAGTTGCGTACACTTCTCTGAGGCGATCAGTTTTTGACTGAAAGGATTCTGCCTCGACAATCCCATCAGCCGACGGGTCGCCACGGAACGGGAAGGAGCAGTATACCGGCCCCTCTAATTTGCATGCTTTTAATCCAAACAGAAATGACGGAACGGAACGGAGTAGTGTGCTACGATCTTAAGCTGTTTACAAAGTTTCTTACAAAAAAAAAAAAACATTTGTAGTGCAAATATTCACCGAGCTGGGTTCTGTAATTCGCCATACGCAAGAACAGAGCCTTAATAATGTCCCAACACTCCATCCCTAGTTGACGTCTTAATATAGTATACACTAAGCTTCAAATTCTTTCCTTACGTTGGTGACTCTTACCTTTTGGAAAATAAGATCAAATTTGTCGGATATGCACGGCTGCTCTTCTTTACTTCATCTGACGGGAGCAACACCCTCTCGTCTTCCAGTCCCCCTCCCCTCACCCACCCCTTCTCAATCCACCCAACCCTACCCTGCCAACCAAGCAACCTCCTTCTTTCTTATCTGTCTCCTCCAGATTCAACCTCCCACTTCGCCCGTCGACCTGTTGCCCGTAACATGTGTCTTGTCTCCTAGCAACCAAGAGCTGTACGGACCGGATCAGAGAATGGCATCATCCTTATCGCCCTCAGGGCTGCCAACCAGCCACAAGAAGTTTGTCTTCTCTCCGTGACCGTGTGTGGAAAACTGTGACTTTTCGAAAAATGTATACTCGAAGAAAGGGTTTGAAAACTGTGTGTGTGTGTGTGTGTGGTGTGAGAGAGACTTTTCTCTTGGCCCTTAATACTGTAACACATTAACAGTGACACCCTCAGAGGGAGTACGCTAAACTTCAACAAACACTGTGGTCAAACTTCTATAATAAGAGTCTTGCACCTTCCAACGAAGACGCGATTTCGCGAGGGGTCTGACAGGCGTGAAATCTAGTATGTGATCTAATTTTGGACTTGTAAATTGCATACGAAATTAGAAATCTGCCAATTCCTTTCAAGTCAGTGCAAAGCCACAGAAACAGGAACAAATCCATGCAAATCCATGCAAATCCAGGCAAATCACACGACTATGAAAATCTACATAATTCTTCAAGTATGTAAAATCAATACACTGCAAAAAATAAGCATCTTAAACTAAGATGTAAAATTTGCATCCGTTTTTAAGACGTTGTTGGCATCTTACAGTAAGATGGCATTGACGTCTTAAAGTAAGATGCTTTGGCATCTTAAAATTTTGCATCCGTTTTTAAGATGTTTTCGCCATCTTAGCAGTTTGGCATCTTAAAGGCAGATGCTTTGGTAGACATCTTACATATCTGGCATCTTGTAATGCAGGTATCTTACATATCTGGCATCTTACATGTCTGTGATCTTGTAATGCAGGTATCTCAACCATCTTATTTTCATCTATTTATAATATTAGCTGCTCAAATCTGACAGCCAAGACGTTTTTGCTGCTAAGCACCTTGTAAATAGGACGTCTCAATCAGAAGACATCTTAGCCCTTATAATAACTTAACTGAAGACCAATATAGGTCAACTTCGTGTTAAAGATAAGGTCAAAGTGAATGTGGAATCATGTTAGTTAGCCACCCCGGCCTAACGCAGCATCTACAATCGTTGTGGTATTCAGAATCGTTTGCTACTTTCGTTAATTGTGTAGATGTCTTAGCATTCGTTTAAGTTAGTCACAGGCTGTGGAAAGAATAAGACCATTTGATTTTTTAAGAATGTGACTACAGTTCACGGATTAGCACAATAATTGTTTTCACTAGAAGTAGAATGAATTAGCAGTAACGTTTCAGAGCTTTTTGCCATTTGTTTAATGAGGTTGTTTAATGAAGGGGGAGAAGGGGGAGGGGAAGAGGTAAGGAGACGGGTATTTTTTGTCAAAATTATGTATTTATTGTAATTAATGTGTAAGTAATTATGCATATTTAATGTGTTATTGTATGGTTGGTTCTTTAGGGGCCTCCACTGTGTGCTATTTTCGGAACAAGTATTGAAAAGAGAAGTACAAAAAAATCAGGTTTTTTTTAATTCCTGTTCGCATTTAATAACAATGAGTGGAGTTTTAATTGAAATATTTCATGAGGTCCAAATAACATTTTGCGTTGTGTTGACCAAAAATATTTTATCCATCTAAAACAATATTGTGTATACTGTATTTTCCAACTCAGTAAACTGACGCCTTCAAATGTTGGCAACTTCGCTTAGTTTCCGATTTAATGCTTTGTGCCGTCTTAAAACTGTGGCATCTTTGCTAGTTTCACACCTTAAAAAAATAACCATCTTAAAATATTAGCAACTTTCCCGTTTTGTAGCTTAAAATAGGTTGACGTCTTAAAATGTTGCCATCTTTACCGGTTAAAATAAAATGCCATCTTACAATTTTTCCAATATTCTCTCTTTCCAATTTAAAAATAAAACATCTTACAGCGTGGACATCTGAAACTGCTGCTATCTTATACACTGCATGAATTTGGCAACTGAAAAATATGGCGTCTTAAACAGCTAAACATCTTTAAATATTTATTTCGCTTGTCTTCCATCTGATAATAAGATGCATCTTACGTTTAATGGCATCTTAAATGAAACACGTCTGAAATTAGGACTCATCTTACACTGGTGGTGTCTTAAATCTTCAAAGCACAGATTCATTGCATCTTAAATTAAGATGGTTTTACGATTTTCAGGATGCTCATCAACCAAACAACTAAATTTCAGATGCATCTTACAAATTTTAAGATGCTTAGTTTTTACAGTGTAGATTTTGGAGCAAATCCGTGAAAAATCTGTACAACTCCATGTCAAATATGCAAATCGGAACGGATGTTGAAATACCCAAATCTGTACAAATCCACCCTAATCTCAGCAAATCGGAAAAAAAAGTATGCAAATCATCGTACATTCGTGAAAATCAATAGAAGCCAGTGCGGACCCTATAAAAATCGGAAAGAAAATTTGCAGTTTCGGCTGTCTCGTTTTGTAGTACGTACCGTAATGTTGGTTGCAATAATTTTCTCTCGACTAGAAAAAAATGAAAAAACGTTAAAAGGACATACCTTCTCACTAATTTTCAGCATCCTGCTCCAAATAGCTTTTGCAATATTTACATAGGTTAGAGTGAATGTAGCAATCCCATTTTTCACGAGGGGGAAAAATAGGGAAAAAAAATGATTGCCTTTGCAACATTAACCCACGTCTGAAGTAATGTTGCAAAACTGCATGAGTCATTCAGGAAAGAAAGCCAACCGGGAGTAATGTACCCTTAACTGTAGCGTGTGACATATTTGTCCCCAAACACTCTCAAAAGTATGTGCTAACGCAGGCTTCTGGCAATTTGTTTGTAGCTTTTCGTGCCGCTGTGTGCTGCGTTGTTGGCCAAAATAAAGGTAGATTTTCCAAACCATGGGCGCAAATAACCAATGTGTTAACGTGCCCTTTTTTGAGGAGGTTATAAAATCGTGAGGATCAAACAAATCCGGAAATTGCGTATGAGTACAAATCAGATTGGTTTGCATATCCCTCGACTAGATTTTAAATCTTCCAAACGAGTATCCTATCAATATGTCTCCATACTTTACATTTAGTACGGTGACAAAGGTTTATTTACTACCTACCGTTAACCAATCCCTTGCTAAACATCCATTTTAAAATGTGGCATCTCCGAGATTTTTCTACTGAATATAGGGGAGTATATTTCGAGCATCCCACGCGTATTTACAGTTTGGTGCGCTTAGATGTTCAATCTGTTTTCGTTCGTTAACCGTGACATATCATCATCATTTCCGATTTACGCAGACACGACTTTGCTGTTCATGGTATCACGTGACCGCAGTTTCGTTCGCTATTGGCTGCTTCTTATGGCACGTGCAACGCTGAATCACGTAAACAAGCGAGAGGAAAGTGATATTGTGGGTATTACAGCACTAAATCTAAGGAAACGGCACGACATTACTGGGAACTGCCCGTGGCAGTTAAAGGGTAAGAAGGAATATAACTTTAGAGGCTACAGATGCAAAGACGTGCTTCAAATCCTTGCCATAAGACGTAATTGAAGGCTACGTGGTAGCGCACTTTTTGCAAACAGTAGCAAAACGTGCAGCTAAAGGGGGGGGGGGGGGAATTGAGGTTTAATGGCGTGTCGACCGCTGGGTCATTAGCGCCAACCTATCACAGTTCAGAAAAGGTAGGCAAAACAGTTGACAACTAACTTGTGTCCAGTCTAAGTATGGAAAACCGATTAACCCGTCAAGGTAACCGTTCGATGAATAGCAGACACCCGTCGCGCACCCGTCAGTTTAGCCGCTGTTAACCGAATTGCAGAAGAGCTACCCACGAGCCGATTCTTACGTGGCATTGTTGTCTCTTATGATGCTATTAGTCCTCGCTCGCTGACGGTTTTCCTAATGTATGTACTGCTCAACAGCAGCGTATAGGAACAGCAAGTTCACAGTTTATCAGCAAGCAGACTGGAGCAAGTTGAAGGCTTAAAACACAAGAGTGACAAACAGTATGTGACATCGCATGTTGTCACATCCAACATGTTGCATCATGACATCCAACATGTTGCATCTGGTTAAGAAAACAGTCAAGTTTATCGTTTTGTCACATCCAACATGTTCCAACATGACATCCAACATGTTGCATCTGGTTTAGAAAACAGTCAAGTTTTTCGTAAACCAACAGTACAACACGTGAAAGTAAATTGCCCTATGTCAAGAGCGAATGGAGAACGGGGAGTAAAGCATTCTTGGCTCTAATACAATCACTCTAGGCTCAAGCACTCTTGGCCCTAACGTATGACCAAATCAAGAGCACCATTTCACCCTTTAATTTCGAACCAATGTTAAAACCAATATGGAAAATCGTCAGCGAGATAGACCATTGTGTAAAACTCGGTAGTATCATACATAGCCTCCCAAAATCTACAGCCCAAACAGTTTGCCGACCGAGCGGTCATCAGGTGAAAATAATCGTCATCATTGTTGGTTTTCTGATTATTGAGTAAGTCCCTGGTGTTAACATTCTATTTTCAATTCTGCCCTACCTTGTCGCTTGCCACTTCAGACGTTCGTAGATTCCATCCTTTAAATTATCCAACATTTTAATCCTTCTTCCTTTTTTTTCATTCGTCTATCACTTCTTTATGAAGCTTTCATCGTTAAGGTATGTCGCTACCCCAATCCTTATAACGTATCGCCGAGTTGGGCACTGTAATTCGTCATAGGCTGGCACAGAACCTATTGCTGTCAAACACTCCCAATTCCTATTAGGAATGTACGACAGTATTAAGGTTCTGTGACAGCATATGATGAATTACAGCGCCCAACTCAGCGATATTTTTTACTGCAAAATGCCTCCACTTTTTCTGAGAAATAGTTGGATGCTGTAATGCGTCGTACACTGGCACAGAACCTTAATGCTGTCCAACACTTTTAATTCCTATTTATAGGAGTGTTGGTCAGCATTAAGGTTCTGTGCCAGCGTATTTTCGGTATTACAGCGCCCAACTCGGCGATTTTTTTCACTCCAAAATGCATCTACTTATAAGGAATGGGTAGGGAATATCAGCTCCGTTTTTAGTTGAAATATATCGCAAAAAATTGCACTTTAGACTTCAACAAGAGAGAAGTCGTTAGCTTTACTTTGCTTAAAATCGACCGTTTTCTTCATCGAGATATTACCTCCACAGTCAATAAACCTACATCATTATAAACAGAACGACGTGCATGCGTGCGTGCGTGTATACCTCTACTCCTCCTGAACTAAAGCACCTGCAAAGACGAAAGCAGCACCAAATAAAAGATAGTTAAATTGCGCTTTGGGAAGGCCCGCTATTTTCGTTGCTGGAACTTGATTTGTTGACTCTCAAATACGCAAAAAAAAAACCACCCTGCAAACTATTCATGATGTCAAAGTTCGATAAGGCAATCTAATCAGAAAAAACTCAACTAAACTATATGAAGCGTGGATCGACGCCAATAGAGTGAGCGAAGCAGATATGTGGCTAGTTGTAAGTTAACACCGCTGTCTAATGTAGGGTGGTAATATTTCTGCTTGAACTACAGCGTTTTCTGACTACACGCAAACAAATTACCATAAGTCCTCTATTTGTGGTTAGTTCTTCAATTGAGAAGTTCCCTGAAAAAAAAAAGGCATAAAGTCACTTGTGCCCTTTTTTCACCTCCTAAAAATTCTGATAGAGCAACTCTCAGTCTATGGAATAAGGGCACAGATGGTAGGAAGTCGACCGACAGATGAAGCGCTTTACAAGTATTTTTTTTATTATTTAACGCTGGATGTCGCCACGAGATGGCGCTGCTTTTCAACAGGGCCGCCGCCAGTGCCACTGACGATTTTTCCGCTAATTTTCTATTTTCCTATTTTCCTGAACATATCTGCTAAATAAAAAATATGTTTTAAAAAGGAACATGAATATGTATCCCATCAGAAAATGCTAACTTTCAAAGATTAAGCATATAATACTAGTTCTCAGTTTTTTGCCCATTTCTCAAAACATGTATTTTTCATTAGAGCTCTTTTCCACAGAACTCCTCAATTGTAGCCGGTCTCTAATTGTAGCCGGGTGTTTTGTCAATTACGAATTAGTAGTAGCCGGTCTGTAGTTACAGCCGGGTCAAAATGGCTTGATTTTGAAAGTTCTATAAAAGACCATGTCCGTCACATGTTCTACACGTACTTATGACGTAAATTTCCTTTCTACATTTTGTAGTAGCCGGTGTCTCATTGCAACTGGGTCAAAATGGTCCGATTTTCAACCAGTGAGCCGGGGTACGAATAGATGACTCACGGTAATCTAATTTCTTCATCGCTTAGATATTTTTTGATTAGCGGCATTGATGATTTTCGTTGTCACTTTTTATTACCGTTTAGCTTTAAAAACCAGGCCCCAAAACAAACACACACACAAAAAAAAAAAAAACAGGCTTGACAATAAAACCGATTACGTTCTAACCTTCTCCCATACCACAAAAACCACAGCTGAATTACTTTAACTTTTTTAAGATTTGCGATGTTGGTTCTGCGATCTGGGTTTCTGGCCACAAATCATTTAAGCTTATTATGCTTGGCGTAACACGAACGTAAATTAAACGGCGGGGCCCATTTTCGTTTTCTAACATTGGAAATATATGCTGGTTCGTTCGTCCTTCCTTACGGGCCAAATTTGTCCCTTCTCCTCTTAACGGACGCTGCATTCTTCATATCCCACAAACCATCTCTCTTATTTGTCTTTCCAATCCCTCCCCCTCCCCACCTTCCATCCACCCCCGTAGCGCGATTTATGCTTTTTGTGATTAATAGGGCCGACGCAAACGCAGTCGTCGTCGTCGTCTTATGATTTACGTCATCAACATCCGGTCTATTTCTTCGAAGAGGAAGGAAGAGTCTGTCGTCCATGTCCCATTTTATGCGCTATCCCAGTTGTAAGATTAAGACGTAGATGCTGCGGAAGCTCATAAAAATGACGCTCTCTGAACGACGTTAGGAACTGTACCAATGTTTTCTCGCGAAAAATATTCCGGCTTCGGTCGAGGTGCTTCGGAACACCAAAATCTGAAATCTGTAAACACTCATCGATTGAGGTATATGGGTAAACAATCTGCCATTTAAAAAAAAAAAAACAGAGTAGGGATTGGCAGCATATTTGTGTCAAACCAACGTCAGCCGAATTAAGAGTCAATCCAGTCTTTTCCATTTTTTTCTCTTTCTGACAGGCATTTTTCACGAAACTTTCCATAAAAAAAAAAAGAATTTGAAAAGATGATGACCCACACCTTGATTATCACACAAAGTATGTTAAGGTAAATAGGCACTTTTTAATGCTAATTCTTCCTCCTCATCCCTCCCTGTTTGCACACACTGGTACTCGGAAAATAAGATACGTCAGTGACACCATGAATTTATAGGGTTGGAGAGGAGAATTTGTGACTGA
>JAHWFP010071037.1:12148-23039 GCA_023313725.1 Lithobius niger
CCCCCCCCCCCCCCCCAAAAAAAAAAGAGGGAAAAACCCAGTTTTTGGCTGTAACTCCTTAACAGTTAACAAATCAAAAGCATATGTGAAGCAAAACGTTCAGCACACAATTCTGGACAGACAAAGTGGATACACATCTTTTACGTAAAAAGAAACCCTTGAACCCAAAATCGTATTTAAAAGTGTATCATCTTTAATTTGCGTGAAAGCTCTTTTTTTCAATTGGCTGTTATAGGGATTTTCGTGTTCAAAGTGCTCTAATAGCCCGAAGTGGACATGCTTAGGAGTTTCTGAAAGGTAGGGATCTATTCTTTTCATCAATACTATCCGAAAGTATTTAGCTTAGATACAAATACACAAATTACGTCTATACCTTAAAATAGGCGTAGGACGGTCTCATCTAACCTAAACAATTTCAGTTAAGATTGATTGGAAGAATAGATCCCCACCTTTCAGAATATCCTAAGCATGACCATCTCAGCCTATTAGAGGATCGCAAGAGCACTTTGAATTCGAAATCACCATACGCTTTTGCCGCTACGCGGTTACTTCTTCACCTTTAAAGAACTTGTGGAACGGTATACCTATCTAAGCTAAACAAATTCAATTAGAATTGATGGAAAGATTAGATTCCCACCTTTCAGAAAATCCTAAGCATGTTCTCTTCGGGCTATTAGTGGGCTATTAGAGCACTTTGAACACGAAAAATCCCTGTAACAACCAATTGAAAAAATGAGCTTTCTTGCAAATTAAAGGTGATATACTTTAAATACGATTTTGGGCTTCATGGGTTGCTTTTACGTAAAAGATGTGTTTCACTTTTTCCTGTCCAGAACTGTATGCAGAACGTTTTTGCTTCACGTTATGCTTTTGATTTGTTGACGGTTAAGGAGTTACCGTTAAAATCAGACCCCCCCCCCCACCCCCACCCCAATAAAGGGGAAAAAACGGTTTTTAACGGTAACTCCTTAACCGTCAACAAATCAAAAGCATAATAGGAAGCGTCCCGGGATTTTTAGACTTCTCTAACCATGTACTAACTGAAACCAAAGGGGTACATTGGTTGACAGATTCGAGATAAATTGGCATTCTTTCCATTTTCCCTACCCCTCTAGTAAAACGCTTGTTTGCTTTTCTGCCCCAAATCATATCAAAACTGTTTTGTAGGTGTGTCTAAATTGTGTGTAATTAAAACACAAGTTTTTACAGTGTATATTTGGACCATTATTGCTTACGGAGCGAAACGTAGCGAAACCGTATCCGACGATTAGGGTATGGGAGAGAAAAAGCCAATCCAGGTGGAAGCCAATCGTAGAATACGCCAACCATACATTAATAATAGTATGGGTACGCAAAAAAAAATACACAATCTCCGGTGTACTTCATGTTCACGTTTGAGGATAACACAATCTTTGGTGTACTTCACACCATGAGAAACTTTTAGGAAGGGTTGCCACTTGAAACCTGTCCAAAAACCAACACGCAGGCCGTTGCTTGCCAGCCGTTTAAAATAGCCGCTACACGATAAAAAAATTCAAAATCATACTAATGTATGTAACTATGGTATCATCTGCTAGAGGTCTGCTCAATTAAAAAAAATGCTCTAAGTAATTGCCAGGACTCACGTGATGAGCTATCCAGAATGGTGGCAAAATTCAAGTACATTTATAATATACTTTTATTTGAGGGGCAGATTCGAATTATTGCTAAAAAAAAACGTGAGTTCACTTTGCAGTGACTATAGTAACTAGCAAACACCAGGTCAAATCTATAGTGTAGGTCTAGTGAGTGCGATTGTAATTAGGAGCTAATCTGCGGCTGTTTCTGTATGCTGTAGCACTGCATTTTTCTTCTAGTCACCGTACGTTACATATTTAAAGTGATGCGGTAGCAGTTCTAATTAAGATAAATGGATATATTTAAGCTTGGCTATCAGATGGCGATGTACATTTTCCAACAGGAGTAATTAAAACGATTTATTGAAATTAGGAGGTAATGTACGGCAGTTTACGTTGTAATGATGAGCATTTTGCGTCGATTTACTGTAAGTTACATCGTTAAACTGCTGCAGTAGCAGTTCTACTTAAGATAAATGGATGTAATTAGGATTAGATGAAATACGGAGATGTGTACTTTCGAACAAGGGTAATTAAAAGGTTTATCGTAATTAGGGGATAAGCTACAACTGTTTATTTGTGCTGTAGCTCCACGCTTTCTTCAATTCACCGCAAGTTACATCATTAAAGGGATGCGGTGGCAGTTCTAATTACGATTAAAGGGGTATACCTCCCAGCGCCATTTTTCTTGATCCTCCACATCAAGTACGGCCCCAAAGGTCTATTTACTTACCGTTAGTCTTTCCCTTGCTAAAATCCGTTTTAAAATATGTCGTGCAGGAGATTTTGTGTTGGATATTGGAGAACTATATTTACGTTCTTACAGAACGTATATGATGCTTTGCCCGCCAACAATGACCTTGAAGTTTTATCTGTGTGTGCGCGCAGTACTAATTTTAATCGTTTGCTAGTAATTATTATGTGATCAAAAATCTAGCAGACTAATGCAGTAAAAATTAAAATTAATTATTCCAATAGATCGCCGAAGCAAAATTATAAGGCACTAGCCTAGAAAATTATAAATTGTGATGTTAAAATACGATAATCATTCCGGTTTGTGACGACACAATCTTTAACTTGATTCTGTTTCGTGTACTATTCCCACAGCCAATCGAGACAGCAGCTACGTTTCTCGCTGCGAGGAAGGCAGCTACCACCCCAGCCAACCGTAGCGCTGTAAATGCGCGGATGGTGATCTGCGCATAGCTATTATAAGGCAAGTCGGGTGTCCCTTTAATGCATATATTTTAATTACCCTTGTTAGAAAATTATGTATTCATCTTTCACGTAAGCCTAATTAGTAATTACATCCATTTATCTTATTTAGAACGGCTACTGCAGTAGTTTAACGATGTCATTTGTAGTAAATAGACGCAAAATGCACAGCACTACAATGTAGATAAAACTGCCATAGCCTAGCTCCTCATTACAATAAATCGTTTTAATTACCCTTGTAAGAAAATACATCGCCACTTGATATTTAAGCCCATCCATTTATCTTAATTAAATCGGCTACGACATCACTTTAAATGAGTAATTTACGGTAAAAGGAGAAAAATGCAGTTCTACAGCGTAGATAAACAGCCGCAGCTTAGTTCCTAATTACGAACACACTACACTACACTATGGATTTGATAATGGCACTTCCGGTTTGCATGGGCGCCGCCATCTTGGCTATAATGTCACTGGCGTTTACTAGTTACTAGTCACTACAAACGAACTCAGGTTTTTGAGCATTAATTTGAATCTACATCTACTCTAAAAGTATATTTTAAAAACACTCGAATTTTGCTATCATTTTGGTCGCCATTTCCTGACACCTTTTTTAGAGTGTTTTTTTCAATTCGGCAGACCTTAAAACGTAGCAACTGACACGAAACTTATGTAAGTATAATTTTGAATTTGTATACCGTATGGCGCCCATTTTAAAAACAAAATGGCCTCCATGTTGGTTTTTGGACACGTTTCAGGTGGCACTCCCACGGGTGTGGACATGAAGTACAGTCAAAGATAATGAAACATGGACAGTAAAAATCTCGGCTTCAATGCTCGGCAGTCTTATCCATTAGTTTCTGCAGGAAGTTGTTCATTCAGCAACTGCAGCCAAACAACGAAGATTCTCTGCACATGTTTGCCTACTACTGTCACTGCATCAAAAATTAAAGCTTTGGGTTGAAGGAGGAGACTGTTTACTTCAGTTTTATTTTCGCCCCCTTACAATTGCTGTGCTAAAAGGTGGGATAAAATTTACTAGGATATTTCTTCCCCTACTATTTACTTCAGTACATTTTCGCCCCTTACAAATGCTTTGCTAAAAGGGGAGGGGGTGATACGTTTATTAGGATATTTCCTCCCTTACTTCAAAGAGGGCGACTACTTCAGAATATTTTAACCCCCTTACAATTGCCGTGTTAGGCAGATAACATTCGCTATGATATTTCCACTCCCCTACTTTTAAAGGGGAAGATTATTTACCTCAGTATATTTTTTCGCCCCCTTATAATGGATTTGCTAAGACGGGGATACAATTTACTAGGATAATTCCTCCCCCTATATTTAAAGAGTGATACTATTTACTTCAGTATACTTTCGTCCCCTTACAAATACTATGTTAAATGGGGACGAAATTTTTTAGGATATTTCCAGCCCTTACTTTTAAAGGGGAGACTATTTACATCAGTATATTTTCGCCCCCTTACAATTGGTGACTAAAACGGGGATAACATTTACTAGGATAAATCCTGGGATAATTACTGGGAGACTATTTACTTTAGTATATTTTCGTATAATTTAGTAAAATTACTTTAGTATGATTACTTTAGTATAATTATTAGGAGACAGCTCACTTTATTTTCGCCCCCTTACAATTACGTGTTAAAGGGTGATGACATTTACTAGGATATTTCCTTCCCCCTACTTTTAAAGGGGGGAAACTATTTATTTCAGTATATTTTACCCCCTTCCAACAGTTGTGCTGAAAGAAGCACAAAATTTGCCAGGATATTTCCTCCCCTGCGTCTGAAGAGGAAGACCATTTACTTCAGTATATTTTTGCCCCCTTCCAATTGCTGCGCTAAAACCGTACGGAGGATACAATTTACTAGGTTGTTTCCTCCACTACTTTTAAAGGGGAGACTATTTACTTCAGTACACTTTCGCCCCTTACAAATGCTTTGCTAAAAGGGGGCGAAGCAAACTGAAGCAAATTGCTTATGCTAAAAGAAGGATAAAACTTACTGGGATATTTTCTCCGCTACTGTTAAAGGGGCAGACTATTTACTTCAGTTTACTTTCTAACCCTTATGATAACTGCTGTGCTACTGAGGGATAAACTTTACTAGCGTATTTCCTCTCCCTACTTTTAAAGGATAAGACTATTTCCTTCAGTAAAATCCCCCTCTGCTAAATGAGGGAAAATACTTACTAGGATATTTCCTCCCCTACTTTCCTCCCTTCCCTGATGGCCCCCACTCATCAGATCAAAATTAAATAGTAGGCATAGATAGAAAGGTGTTCCTTTTACTAGCAAAAATTACCTAAAAAAATTACTTAGGAAAACCTTTTTTTTCGGCTGGATTTAAAACATTCCAAACAAATGAGATAGAAACAGTTGAGAATGATGGGTGTGAGAAAGAGAATTGCCAGAGTGCTATTTTTAATTTTATTACAGTTTGGGAGCGGGTGGAAAGTAGAATTTTTGGTTCACCCACCCCTGTCTAAAACTGCTGCATCAGAACCACATCCCCAGTAAAGTGATTCTAGCGTCGACCCTGGACCAGATCGTGCTATTACATGCTATGTGATGCGCGAGTATGCACTGGCAAATCCCAGTCCATTTCATTTATTTCACTATCCTTTTTTCCCGTTGGGTACGAAATTTTTTGAAATTGCCACATTCACGTATTGAATTTCGTTGTTTGTTGAGGATCCTGGTATATGATTGACCCATCAATTCATTCTTGCTACGCCCGTAAATCACGATTGTCAAATAATGACTTTGGAAAGGTTGGCTTCTGTGCTACGCAGCTCGTTCGATTAGTTTCTACAGGTGGTGGTGCGCTAACTTCCAACCAGCTAGATGACGTCACATTCAGAAGAAAGGCAACTGATTCAATTGAAAGGCGTGGTATGACTAATCGACCAGTTCCTTCTTGCTGCCCCTCCAGAAGTGTCCACATTTCACTGTCCATGACTGTACGCCGGAGATTTTGTTATACTCAAAAAGTGTAGATTTCTTAAAGAATTTGTTGCTTATACACACTACTATAACTCAACGTTAATGGGGCTTTTCTTATATTCTTTTTTTCTTTTGCGTTGCATACAGTTTTGATCCGTATTCTGTTTTATCACTAAGACTAAATTAGATTTGCCAGGGTAAGGATGGGTGTTGCCCCCCCCCCCCCCTCCCAAAACCCGTGACCCCACGTTTTAAACTGAAAAGTGTTGGTTGGTTTGTTGCACTTTTGTAGTCTGTGTGGAGCCCACACGAAAGGTCGTATTGGGATGAAATTAGGTATGTACATCGCCTAAAATCCCCAGAAGTATTGCTGAGCAAAAATTTGCCAGAAATCGAAGAATTATTACGGAAACAATTAAAAAGTTTAAATTTATTTCGAATACTCACCAATGTAAATTTGGAATTCTGAATAGTTAAGGAATTTCCACGAAGTATACACCGTGCTGGTGGTAGTGAAGTGAACTTTAAAAAACACGGCAAATTAAATGTTGATTGCTTCCTTCCTTCTACTCAATAACTTTTTTCAACGTAACTCAATGAAATAATAACATTTGATCGTTACATTTAACCACTACAGGAAGGAACTCAATCCTAAAATAACAAAAGGATTCCGTTAACGACACACATTAGTTTCATTTGAAAAAAGAATGTTTGGAAAAATTCACTTCAACATGGCGACGAAAGTGGCGTTTACAGTAACGATTGGAATATCGAATAGGAAACCTAAATTGTCATATCACGCCGAAACGATGCATATAAAACGAAAGCATTCGCAGACGACGTGTTTATAACACAGCACGAAACAACAACATGCCTGTGTCTAATAGTTACAGGGACAGTAGTCGCCTGGCCATTTTTATTAAATTTCCTCGATACACTACCGGATGTAGTTTTTTAAGAAATCATCTAACAATTATTAAGAAGTCCACGTGCCCAATTTCAGAGTTAAATGTATAGCACATACCGTATTTTTGTCCTTTCGACTCATGGTGGTCAGGATTTAAGATAACTCCTGCCAAGACGCACGCTTCTTTCGACCACGGACCTCATATGCTATACCGTAGTGTGATGGTATGCAAATCCATGATTCGACGTTGCGCGCGTGATGACGTAACAGCACGAAGCCGTGACGTAAGAGTGCTCTGTCACAACTTGTGGGAAGTCACGTGACTCGTTGTCAGCGTCAGCTCACGTGTACCAAGGTCGAGTGAGATACCTCCTCGACCTTGGTCTAAGGTGGAACGATCGGACGAAGAAATGGCTAGATTTCTTCTTCTGTTAACTTGCTTACTATTGACATAGGGGCACAGGCAGTGGTGTGTAACTGAGTAGTAAGTTCTATTGCAACATTGGATACACTTGTGCTTACCATTAGGTTTCTGAAAGGCCGCAGGGTTTCGGTCATAAGTGCTATTTTTAACTGCACTAAACGCTTGACACAAAACGATTTTACATCCTAGAACGGGTAAAATTGAGGGAAAGCTTCCCCACCCAACAGAAAACATGGCACTACGACAATTTGTAGATTACATCTTCACGCATACAGTCTTAAACAATACGTCATGAATCTTTCTATGCCGAATGTCCAGATAAACACTAATGTCCTCACTAGAAAATCGAGGAGTCACTAAATGTAAAGCATGCAAGTGAAATCCATTATACTTGGAAATTGAAAGTGGTAACAGTAATTCCCCAATTACACCAAAGGCAAACCACTAACAACATGGCTGACAAACGCTCCTTATTTACTTTGCCGGTCATACAAACACATGACATATTCCGTAAGTACAGCCTAGTGCATTCTTGATTGTCATGGAGACTTTTACGTGTCTAAAGAGTTCACTAATAAGAGTGTTAGATTCACCGTACATCATGTACGACAGGTTACGGGGATTCCCCTCATGGCGCACAACTTGAGGAGACATGAAGTTATAAGTTACTATAGCGAATATCCCAGAGAAGCAAACATCGTCCCCTGGCACAAACCAAACAAGTACGAGAGAAGAAAAAAAAGTTAACGTTACAATTCCCTCCTACTCCAACAAAGGCAGGGGGTAAAACTATAATGGATTAGTATGGCTAGAATCCATATATGCACGTTTATATTAATAAGCGTTAACAAAGGTAACCAATTAGTCAGTTAAACAAACTCACGTTACGATATAACGAATTTAAATATCCTAGGTATCCCGCAATAGGAGGGGCGAATTAAAGGACGCAGCAGAAGGAGCGAGATGAGTGTCATCTCCTGACAATTCTCCCCCCCCCCTCCATCCCCCACCCTGACCTCGTATAACGTGGTTCGATACACGAGCCCTATGTGTTAGAAAGTAATAAATGTTTACGTCACAAAGCATTAGGACGTCATATACATTACGATCAAAAACGTCATTGTGTTGCATTAAAAATAGTATGGTGGGGCACTGGATAAATATCCATACCGAGACTCATAGAAATGGTCTTGCGCATGACAGTGGATAGGACAGAATGTATGCTGATAATAATAAGAGGTAACTAGTAACAGCCTGGGATACGACTGAAGTTTTGTAAACATACATAATCTCGGTGAGCAATGATACATGACCGTAGTCCAGGAATTCAGGTTGTGACACTCCCAGTTGGCACCTAGCCGCGTTTATGCAGACATATGGCCCATATTGTCTGCATGGCCACTCACCAGACTCGTGCACAGGCCTTTCACTTGTGTCCACAGTTGGAGGACAGGCTTGAGGTAACCCCTCCCCACCGACTTTGTTTACGCCCTTCCCTGCGCCGAGTGCCCCAAAATTTACTTGGAACAAACGGGGCGGGGAAGAGATCGTATTGCCCGCCATATTTCGGATATTAATAGCCTTGCCTCAAATAGCGCCCCTGCAAAACATTCCGTTTCCCCTGGATATAAAATAGATACTTTCCACTTTACACCCCTCTACTACCAACCCCATTATTACAGTAGAGTTAACCTTGAAACCTTTTAATTCTGTCCCATCGTGAAAGTCTTTACAATCTCCAGATTCCCACACAGTCTAACCTACTATCATGGCCACAATTCTTCCGTACTAATATTCCTAACTTTGATGCACAACAAAAAAGTTCTTGAAAAGAAAACTAAAAAAATGCGTTTTCCCTGTGTAAATCTTGACACCCCCCCCCCGGCGGTCTCGTGCGATCTCCGACCAACGCTCCTTGTCCAACTTCCGGGTATTCCTCATTTCCGGATACCACTTCATTCCCAAGATGGCAGGCTGACGTGAAGTGCTTGTGTGTTAGCTGTGTGTTTTTATTTTAATTTTTTATTTTTACCTCTTTGAATAATGAAGTCAAATTACGACAGCTTCGAAATATAAGGTTACTCTTCACCCGTTTGATGCGTGGAGCTTTCTTGTGTTTTATTGTCATCCCTGAACGCATTTTTTTAACCTACGAGAAAGAAGTCTATAATAGTAAGAGGAAAAAAAAAAAGGGAATTCGTTGAACCTGTAAAGTTCCCGTGCCTGGCGACATGGTATTTTTTAGATGATTTGACTCAAATTTGATACTTTGAGCCCAGAAGATATTTTAGAGGCAGAAAGAGGTCTATAGTAAGGGGATGGAAAATCCAGGGTATTCGTCGAACATAGAAAGCTACTGTGGCTGGCGATCAAGTATTTTGTAGATGAACCGACTCAAATTTGATCCTTAGCACACAAGATATTTTAAAGGCAGAAAGAGGTGTAAGAGGAAGGAAAAACGAAGGTATTCGTCGAGCCTAGAAAGCTCCAGTGCCTGGTGACATAGTATTTTTAGATGAACAGACTTAAATTTAATAAGATATTTTAGAGGCAGAAAGAGGTCTATCTAGTAAGGGATGGAAAAACCAGGGCATTCGTTGAACGAAGATAGCTCCAGTGCCTGGCGAATTAGTATTTTGTAGATGAACCGACTGAAATTTGATTCCAGCGTGCGAAGAGTTTTAGAGGCATAAAGAAGTTTAGGAAGGGGAAAGAATAACCAGGAAATTTGACGAACTTAGAAAGCTATAGTGCCTGGCGATTTAGTATTTTATAGATGAACTGAAATAAATTTGTTCCTTAGCCTACGAGGCATTTTAGAGGCAGAAAGAGGTCTAGTAAAGACAAGGAAAAACCAGGGAATTCGTCGAACCAAGAAAGCTCCAGTGCCTGGCGAGCTAGTATTTTGCAGATGAACTGAATCAGATTTGATCCTTAGCCTACGAGGTATTTTAGAGCAGAAAGCGGTATATGACGGGGAGGGAAAAGCCAAGCAATTCATCAAACCTGGAAAGCGGCCGTACCTGCTGACTAAGTATATTATAGACGAACCGACTCAATTTGCAACTTGGCCTACTATTCACTCTTTTAGATAGTAGTAAGGGGAAGGATAAACCAGGAAATTTGTCGAAACTGGAAAGCTACAGAGCCTGGTGAACTAGTATTTTGTAGATGAACCGACTCAAAATTGAGCCATACCCTACGAGGTATTTTTAAGGCACAAAGAGGTCTATAGCAAGCGGAAAAAGACAAGGGAATTCCTTGAACCTGTAAAGTTCCAGTGTCTGGCGCTATATTATTTTTTAGATGAACCGACTCAAATTTGATAATTTGAGCCTACAACATATTTTAGATGTAAAAGACGTCTAGTAAGGAGAATAAAACCAGGGAATTTGTCGAACACGAAAGCAGAGACCTAGTATTTTGCAAATGAATTGACTAAAATTGATCCATATAGCTTACGAGGTATTTAAAAGGCAGAAAGAGGTTTAGTAAGGGGAAGAAAAAAAAAGGGATCGAACCTACAAAGCTCCAGTGCTTATTGCCAACTGTCACTTTTGTGGTGGTTATAAAAGTAACCAGAGAATAAAACAGGGCCTAATGACATACGTACAATTTTTAAAACCGTTCGCCAATTGTCACTTCTGTTGTGATTATGAAACAAACCAGAAGATAAAGTGCGGCCAAATGACGTAAGGACAGTTTTTTTAAGCTTTTGCTAATTGTCACTTTTATGGTGGTTATAAAAGTAACGAGAGGATAAAATA
>JAHWFP010071037.1:23049-33134 GCA_023313725.1 Lithobius niger
CTTTTATGGTGGTTATAAAAGTAACGAGAGGATAAAATAGGCCCAAAAGACATATGGACAGTTTTTTAAGCCTTTTGCCAATTGTCACTTTTATGGTGGTTATAAAAGTAACGAGAGGATGAAATAGGCCCAAATGACATACAGACAGTTTTTTAAGCCTTTAGCCAATTGTCACTTTTATGGTGGTTATAAAAGTAACAAGACGATAAAATAGGCCCAAATGACATATGGACAGTTTTTTTTAAGCATTTTGCGAATTGTCACGTTTACGGCAGTTATAAAAGTAACCAGAGGTTAAATAGGCCCAAACGACAGATAAGCAATTTTTTAAAACCTTTCTCCAGTCTTTAAATTGCCACTTTCATGCCGTTCTTGTTATAAAAGCACGTAACCAAAGAGGATTAAAAATAGGACTAAATGATTCAACGAAAGTTTCTTTGACACCCCTTTCTCGGGTATTTTCGTGGCCTTTATCTTTCCCGTACTTCCTGCTAATTCGTCGATATGACAAATGACGGCAGCATCACAAAATCGATGGAAAACTAAGGTACGTCATCAAGTTGCGCCTCCTTGACAACGGTCGATATCACACATCAACAGTTGAAAGCGTGCCACAAAAGCTGGTCGAAATGAAGAAGCGCCATACAAAACGTAAAAGCGCTACAATTTCACATGATCAACAGTTTAAACTCAAAGTATTCTTTACGACAATTTTCAGGGCGCAGAAGTTTGAAGTCCGATAATAAGGTAGCCCCATTTTTTTTTGTAAAATGTAGAGCAAACGTCAAGGCCAAAATCAATGCGATGACCTATTTAACGGCCTTTCCTTTGCCGTTCACTAGTTTGTACCTCGAACAGGTGGGCTGACTGTTTTGGCTTTGTTCTGTGCTGGGTGTCATCAATAGGTAACGGAACCAAAACCAACCATACGAATCTTCAAGGCATTTTTTAATTATAAATATAGTTTTTAAAAATGCCTTGAACGTTCATACGGTTGGCTGGCTCTACGGTTATCTATAAATAACACCACCAAACCTATTTATCTGTTACTTTGAAGCTTCAAGTTATTAAAAAAAAATAAATATAGTTTTAAAAAATGCCTTGTAGATTCATACGGTTGATGCGGGGTTGAATTTGTCCACCAATGGTTTTCAACCATTAACTGAAACACGTGACGAGTGATATCTTTTATGTGCCGCTTTACGTGTCGTATCGCACATTATTCATGATTGATTTATGATTGTAGTTTATAATATACGATGAATTTTCTTTAATATTGATTATTAAGCTAATGACTCAAGTTTGAAATATGAGTCAAAATTCCCGAAACGGTTGCTTCACCATTTATTTATTTATTTATTTATTCGGAGTCAAAAAAAGTTACTGAAATAGGTCACTTTAGCGACATTTCATTATTTACAGTGGGAAGAGGTATGCCACAATGACTAGCTTTAGGGCCCTCACTCTTTCTCATACACGTTAATAATATAAATAACGAAAAGACCTATTCAAATACTTCTTTAGTTGATGATGCGGCACTTTCTGTCGCTGACAACAACGTAACCAACAAAGCTGAGAAAACCTTATTTTAACTGGAGAGGGGTTCGAGAAAATCTTTAACCCGTAAATCAGTGGCGGATCTAGACTGGTAGGCGTGGTGGGCTTGTCACATTATCAGAGGGGCGTCGAGCCGGTAGAGACGTGGGAACGCCACTGCCCTTAATGTTACAAACACTAACTTAGTATGTATTTCTCTCAAGAGTAGTGTGATAGTAATACTTCACAGATCCGCTAAAATTTTCTATACATTGCAACATTGTTGCGGCCAAAGCTAAACGGGTAGGCTAAATGATAAAAAATGTTTCCTTTCGCGAGATAAATCTACATTTGTAAAAGCTTTTAAGGCTTATGTAAGACCCGTTGTGGAATGTGCATGCCACGTGTGGTCGCCTAACCTTACCAAGGATATCATTACTGTAGAATCTGTTCAACGTTCCTTTACGAAATTCCTGTCGGGCGTGCATGGTCTGTCAAATCGGCAGCGTTTGGATTCTTTAGGGCTTGAATCACTTAAGCTGAGGAGACTTCGTGCTGACCATTCTCTTACTTGTTCAATCCTAAATGGCTTGACTCACATTGACCGAAACGTTTTTTTTTTCTCTATTCGGGAAGTATACCCGAGGTCACCCGCTTAAATTGAAGGTGGGGATGGTTCGGAGAGACTGTACGAAGTCTTTTTACTCGAACCGGGTGGTGAAGCTTTGGAATAGTCTCCCATTGCGGCTGGTGGGATCGGCCAGTCTTGACACATTTAAAACGGACCTTAAGAAGCATGATCTGTCTGGCTTTTTGAGGCGTTTTTAGTGTTTTTTACTTGATGCATGTATTTCCCCTTCACAAATGTTTGTTTTATTACTCCATTTTAATGTTAGGACCAGCGTTAGCCGAGTTCCTAAATCCTTTCTGGTATCCTTATTGTCGCTTTGTGCAATAAAAACTCATTGTTATTATTACTGTAGCTGCAACAACAGTGCCATTTATCTAAAAATTGAAAAAGTATATCATATCAGATTCCTGGTAGTTCCTCTGGGCAGTATGTTTAACTGGGATTATAACATTAAATTGTTACTTCTTTATAACACTATAGAAAACTTGTTTCATGCAATTCGTCAAAAAAAAGTTTCGTTTGGCACGGCCGAATGTAGTTTGCAGTATTCAGCCTTATTCTGGGACGACACATTACACGAATGCTAATCGAATAATTAAACTGATGCTGATTACACTGATCGGATAATTAAACTGATGCTGATTACACTGATCGGATAATTAAACTTCAAAAACAGAATTGTCAGAATGAGGTGTTCAAAAAATAGCGTGACCAGTGTTTTCTATTATATATCAACAGCCAACTCACTATCTGTAGGTCTACGGATCGTTCATTAATTACGCACCTCATTTCTGTACAAGTAGATGACTGATTGCCGCATATGTCAATATAACAGCCAAGAGTTAATTGACTCCAGAAATTCAGCTACTGTGTCCTAAATTTTACAATTCTTTGCCAGGAAACAAATTATTAGGCTGAAATCGTTTAAGAAACATCTGTTTAGGCGAATGGCATATGAAAAACCTATTCCTTTAGCAAGCATGTTTCACATTACGAGTTAACTTTTAACAACTTTTCAAATTCTGGTGCACTAGTTATGTCTTTATTAGCCTGTCACATGTTACTCTGTCCATTGTAGGTGAGTGTTGCTTTTGAATGTAGTTTAACTTTAAGTTAACTTTATTGAATTGTCAATGCGCCCATGGTGGGGCATTACATGACATGGAGATGTTTAAAAAAGGTAGTTAATTATTTTCAACAAGAAAACCATAGGCCAGCAAAAAGTAAATAATTTGGAAAAATAAAAAACCCCCGCCCCCCCCCCCCCCCCAAAAAAAAGTAAATAAAATATAACATTGTAAACATGCAGGAGCAAAAGGATCAAAGCCAGGAATGAAAATAAAATAAATATCCTAGGAGAGTTAAATTAACAGTTGCAGTTTTTGGCTTAAGATATTTTCTACTGCTAGGTTATGATAAACATAATTATTTTCACGTTCTTTAAATAAATATACAATCAATAAATAAAAACAAAATAGGAAAAAAAAATTACCAGTTCAGGCGAAACGGTTTGTATACGAGAGTCAAATTTAATCATTAAAGTGTTCACTGATCGAGCCGAAACCACAAATAATTTGCTTTAGTTATGAAGTTTGATTTTGGTTTCTATATTTAAACATTTTTACTTTATTTTTACTTTGTTTTTTTTTTAGTGTGTTCCCAATTGTGCAGTTTTACATTTTGAAAACCCTTTGTTCTATAATTAATTGATTATTATTATTTTTGTCGAATGCGTGTCGGTCATTTGTCTGGTCCGTGACCACAAACTGGCTTCTGCTCTTGTGGCATTGGGATGTGCAATTCCCACTAGTTGTATTTGTTTGCAAATTTTGCACTGAAAATTCAAGTCAACTTTTTCAAGCTGATTTACGAACTGGGCACAAAGTGGGCACAGAATTCAGGTGGAGAATGCGAAATGAACCTGAGAATGTATTTAAAAATTATCGTGAATGCAGCACAGACACACACACAACTGAACAGAATGAGTAGTTCCTTTTTTTTTTGTTTGCTTTGCACCGCGCACATTACTGGACAGAATTATCTAATTGGCACGAATTTTACCACAGTGGAAGTCCCATGAATTGTGATAATAAAGACAAATAAACCGATGAAATTCTCTTTTGAAATGGGGTAATTTTTTATCACGGTTTCAAATATTCCGGTGCGGTTTCGGTCAATTGCTGCCTGCAAACCCAAAATATTGTGTGTCATGTCTATCCTCGGTTCCCTCAAATGCGGTTTTAATTCTGCAGAGTTCACCAGAAACTGGTTTCTTTTCCGGCACATTTCAAGCCCATCGTGACATAGTCTCGAATTTACCAGAATTTGGCCGGAATTATTCTGCAATCTATACAAATTTGGTGAAATTGGATAAAATTGGTTCATACAGTAAATTTTTCCAGAGGTGGCCAGAATTGGATGGGAGATATTGTTTGGAATTACGACCATAGACGGTGTGGCAAAAAGTAGCCGTTGCAGTGACTGACCTTAGAAAAGATCAATAGTGACATTAAAGTCCTTATCAACTGCAAAGGTTGCCTTGAGACAGTGGGCCAATACTGCTAGAAGGGATCTTTTACATGTTACATTCGGTATGAGCACAAGCGCTTCTCTGGAGTCCTTCTCTTCCCAAATGTTTAGGGTTGGGCTGATGTCAGAATGGAGCAGGGGACCTCCAGCGTATGAGACTCCATTCATTTCTGTAATGTGTGACGCAGTGGCAACCCGAACCACTGCACTGTGACTGAGGTTGGCGCTAATGACCTGACTGTCGACGCGCTATTAAGCCTCAATTCCCCCGCCCTTAACATCGTTAGTTATAACCGATGTAGTGTATAAATAAATTAATATTAAAAATATTAAGATCTATACATGTTTGAACTGTTTTAAAGTCGCAACAAAAGCTTTTAACTCAATAGCAGGATAGTTCCTTATTCGTTTTTCAAATGACATGAAAAAATACATCAAACACAAGGGTCCGCCCCATAGCTTAGTTTGTGTAGCACTTGGCTGGTAAACCGTACAGGGGCCTAGGTTCGAATCCCAGGCGGGCAATTGCTGTTTTTTTTCTTCAGATAATTGTGTGCGCGGCATATCTTGAGTCCTGCAAGTATTTTATGAGCGGCTACGTCTTCCTGGAGGAGGCGGCTTTAATCGACGGGCGCCATTGTTTTTGTAACCATCTTGGATATCAGCAAGGCACTCTGCTACTAAAAACGTACAATCGATTATCTGTGTTCCTTCTGCAGCGAACTCAAGATAGGCCGTGGATACTATAATGCATATTATGTTCGCACAAGGCTATGCTGAGTGTCTGCTTCTTCGTTAATCCCTTACTTGGTGCTACATTGTTCATTAGCCGAATACCGAATACAATGCATTCGGCCGAATACCGAATTATTCAGCCATATGCCGACTAAGCCGAAGATCTAAGTATTCGCCTGGATAGTTTGCGTACTATGCCGAGTATCATAAAATTATACACCCGATTAAGTCGAACGACCTACGTTTTAAACAGTAAGTTCTTATGGTATGTGCGTGTTACTGTGCTGTGTACCGTTTCGCCGAATCCCATTCCGCCGAAATTTGATCAGGGAGGGGGGGGGGAATTGAGGCTTAATGGCGCGTCGACAACTTGGTCATTAGCGCCAACCTCAGTCACAGTGCAGTGGTCCGGGTTGCCACTGCACCACACATTACAGAGATGTTATTCAAACCCCTAATCTAAATCTTGTCATTATCTTGTCTTGTTTGATCAGGTGTCTTGATTTTGGGCGCAAGGGAACTTCCCGTTTCGCTGAATCCCGTTTTGCCGTTCCATCGATTTTTTTTCCAAATTGCCGAAAGGGTTCTATCACAGAAGCTAAAGTGTCCGCGGCCTATCTTGAGTTCGACACAGATAATCAATTGTATGTTTTTGGTAGCAGAGTGCCTTGTTGGTATCCAAGATGGTTACAAAAACAATGGCGGCCGTCGACTAAAGCCGTCCCTTCCAGGAAGACGTAGCCGATCATAAATACCTGCAGGACTCAAGACAGGCCACGGACACTATAGATGGCACTACAGTAGAAACTATAGGTTTTCCACTGGTCGCCGCCAGGGCTGACTATAAGAGGGGGAAGCAAGTATGGCTTCTGTCCCCTATAGGCCCATGCTACAAAGGGACCCATCCCACCAACTCACTTGAGGACCGTGCACACCTTAAGGGCTTGCGTACGCTTACAACCTGTACCCCCACGGCACTGCTGACATGAATGCAGACACGGATTAACCAAAAAAGCTAAGAAAGGAAAAAATAAATAAAAAGTTCTGACTGCCAGGGGCCGTAAGTGTATTTGACCCACAAAAAGGTGAGAGGGAACCCATGGAAGCTAGGGAGCCATAGGCCCCATCAGACCTCTTTGGCGGCCTTGGTCACCACAACAGTTGTTGCATAAAAAGAAGCCCTGAGCACAACAAAAGAACTATTAAAACATATTTATATTTCGACCACAATGGCGTGGTCATCCTCAGAGAGTCACGTACGACCCCCCCATAGCACCGATTTATAACATTACTCCTATAATATTAAAAGCAATTATTAAAAACAAATTATTAAAAATCGTATTGCAAGAATGCAAGGTCAAATGCAATGTATTTAGATAAGAAAGTAAAATTCGTACTGAAAAATCGTTAAAAAGTTGTTAACTTACATCATGCAGTGTGGCCTAAAACATGAACGAGGCAGCCATTGTGGGAGTGAAGAAGAAGGAAATGACGTAGATAAGGTGCAAAGAGTGGTAAGGCCTGCTGAGAAGGCAACAAGTAAAGAAGATAGGTCGGTAGTGTGAGAAGCTAGTGATGCAAGGAAACACAGTAAGAAAAATTGTACAGGCTAGCTTCTCACACTACCGACCTATCTTCATTACTTGTTTCCTTTTCAGCAGGCCTTACCTCCTCTTTGCAACTTGTCTACGTCGTTTCCTTCTTCTTCACTCCCACAATGGCTGCCTCCTTCATGTTTTAGACCACACTTGCATAATGTAAGTTGACAATTTTAACGATTTTTCAGTACGAGTTTTACTTTGTTCTTATCTAAATACGTTGCATTTGACCTTGTATTCTTGCAGTAAGATTTGTAATAGATTTTTAATAATTGCTTTTAACATTATAGGAGTAATGTTATAAATTGGTGCTAAGGGGGTCGTACGTGACTGACTATAGAAATGTAGTCAACCTTTCCTCTCTGAGGATGACCACGCCATTGTGGTCGAAATATAAGTTTGTTTTAATCCTTTTGTTGTGCTCGGGGCTTCTTTTTATGCAATATCTGGAAGTTGCACACGCCACCTTTTTATTCATAACAGTTGTACGTCGCCAATTATTGTTTTACTAACCGCTGAAGTTAACAAGCATTTACTTTCCTGTGCTCTCTGTTTTTCATGCACCAAGCCCCGACATGAGGATAGTAACCACCGTTCAGAATTCTGAAAATTCTGCCAGTGGTAGCACAAGCTTGGTTAACAACTAACAAGATCACCATTCCGCCAATGCAGTGAAGAATCGTCTAATCAAACAAAAAGCAAAATTCTGGCTGTTGTTTGCAACTGCTTGTGAACAAACTAGAAATACAAGACAGAATAATTCAAGTAAATTGTGTCAGAAAAATTTGCAGTAGCAAACGATCAAATTTTTCAAAAGAAGAATATTCCACGCCAGTAAACGGACGCAGGAATAGGCTATACAGAACTATACTAAAATAGTTTTTCTCGTGAAAAACAGAAGAGAGTTTATTTTATATGAAAAAAAAAAAATACCCAGCAACGAACTTCACATCTCTTCCAAAACATGACCAAAAATTAAATTTGGCAAACCTACATACAAGGAGGGAAAGCAACATTGCTTCTTGGCCTCCGCACTAGAAATAATGCAAGTAGTAAATAAAGAAGAAATCACGAGGTAAAAGGGTAAATGAAGCACGCAGTCTGCATTAAAGACTGGCCTTGTGAGGATGCACGATACACAAAATGCTAAATGCCAAGGACAAGCGATACACTAAATGCTAAACTGTTACATTAATGTGTTTAGGGAGTAAAATCAGATTCACTTAGGGAATCAGTGTGCCGGAAGATAGTTGTAGCATCAACACCAATGCCACAATTCCGATGAGATAGGCCTGCCGCACGCTCTCCAAAATTATCGGCCCACGGTTAACTAGCTGCGGATGAACGCAGATGCCGCAAGGCCAGCTACGATAAAGCCTTTTGCATGCTCTCCAGAACCAAAGGCCAGCAGGTGAATGAAGAGCGGGTGAGGTGGCTGGCTGAAGGGCACTGCTAAAAGCTACCTGTAGCATAGGTTGAGTTGTTTTTAGCTAGTCTGTAATACATTGCGAGAAAATATTTGAAGCTTTTGTCCCTGCAAACCTATTAAATAAGTATAACATAGTTTTCCTTATTTTCTTAATTTACTCTTACCCTAGGTGCCTATTTTAGTGCTTATTTTAGGTTGTTAGTAAGTGAAAACAGAATATATACCTGTTTTTTTTAACAGTTTATTAGGATAGGTCTTACTTATAAATTAATATATTTTTTAATCTATACTGGCGGAGTGGCTCGTTTCGCTCGGCATTCCGCGTCGTCTCGCTACGCTCGAGGAGCCTTCGTGCTGCAACTTTTGTGCTGCTGACAGACAGACATTCCACGTCTAAAACGATCAAGCAAATGGTCAGAGTGCAGTACGCGTTTTTCGTAAGGCTTCACCGCATAAACAAATGATAACCATAAACCATTCCAACAGTCTGGCCATCTGTGAGCTACGTGCGCGTCGATCCATGCTTCCAGTCATTTCTTTGATTCCAAGACCATCACAAAATCATGTGCTGATTATGTCGATGCAAACTAATTGTAATTACTGCTCATAGTTTGTCCATCACATTCCTAAGCGCGCCTGCATTTCATCTACATCATTCAAAACATACGATTTGTTTGTTTGCACATTTGTACGTCTTCACCTCCAGAAGTAATCCCCTATGAAGGTGAGAGATGAAAGATTGAGAGAGAGGAAAGCGAGGCACATATTGAAAAAGTTTACTTTACGTAGAAATCGCTCGCTCTGCTCGCTCAATCCACGCACCACCGTGCTTCAGAAACACGAATGTTTGGCACCGTTTTAAAACCAGGTTTCCATGCATCAAGTCAGTTGCTACAAAACTCGCTTTGCTCGGACTGATTATTTCGATGTACTGATTATTTCGACGCAAACTAATTGCAAATGTTGCTCACAGTTCGTTCGTCACATTCCTCAGCATATCTACATTTCACCTACGTCATTCCAAGCATACGTTTGTTTGTTTGCACGTTTGTACGTCTTCTCCTCCAGAAGTAATCCCCTACGAAGGTGAAACATGAAAGATTGATAGAGCAAAGCGAAACACATTGAAAAGGTTTAGTTTACGCGGAAATCGCTCGGTTTGCTCGTTCGATCCACGCACCTCCGTGCTTCAGAAACACGAATGTTTGACACCGTTTTAAAACCATACCTATACGGGTCTGCTTTTTCCATGCAGCAAGTCAGTTATATACAAAACCATTTTTAAGATCTATATGTGGTGTGTTGCAAAATACGTCGTCCTTTTAGGTTATTTTTTCCGCGAATCCTTTTCCAGATCATCACAGTTCGCTCGAGGAGGTTTTCATGAACAAACTATGACGTCATGAACAAACACCATGAAGGTTTAAAAAAACTTTGACGTTAGTTTTTCAGGTTCTTTTGCTTATTTGAGGTTCAAAATATCAAATTACAGCGATGAAATAGGCCTATATCTAAGCGCTATTTAATTATCTTTCGTTTGGTCCTACTCCCATCTTTGTAGGTGTTTTGGTTCCAGAGGAATAGAGGTACAAACACACACGCACATCATACGTCCTTAATGATGTAG
>JAHWFP010071039.1:5386-21692 GCA_023313725.1 Lithobius niger
TCATCATGCTGGCAGGGAAAGTCGTACCATGCTCCCCAACAATAACTGCCACTCTATTCTTTGAATGTATACTGCAGGATTGTTCATCATGCTGGCAGGGAAAGCCGAACCATGCAATAATTGAAACCACTTTTGAAATGCATGGAGTGCGGTAGAAAGCAACTGCGCTTTCTTCTGTAAAACCTATGTAGAAATTAGACTTTGAAAGTGTTAGTTAGGAAAGAGGGGTGTCGGAAAAGGTCATATCAATACAGACGTTATTTGCACCAATCCTAAAAAAATATCCTATTCGCTCATCTGAAGATTCATTCTTTAGCAGAAGATGGGTACTATACGATCTGCACACATGTTTTAAAGGGGCATATAAAACAAACCGAGTAGTCATTATTACGAATAGGCAAGTTTTTATGTAAGTAGCTTTACACCACTGCTTTACAATGGCTAAGATTATATTAATACTAGTTTTTTTGTCAACTAGTCATTTTTTGTGTGAGACGCCAAATACTTGGCAATTATAGAGCCATTTTACTTTTACTACTCTTTAAAAAGTGTTACAGAAAAAAAATGATTGAATACATAAAGAAATTTTTTAAAATAAGCAGCTTGGATTTGTATCTACAACATAGTCTGCACTTCCATACTTGCTACGACATTTAATAAAATATACAAAATTGTAGGTATTCCTGGACACCCATCTTCGCAGAAAAAATAAAAATGAAAAATATACATACATGAATTTTCTCAAAAGTTGATGCGAGTAGTGAGCTGCCAGACGTTGCATTTTAAAAATCGATTCAGAGTGCATGTTATAAAAAAACATGAAGTTCTTAAAGTTGGCCAATTGGTTAATGTGTATTAATTGTATTTGACCGGTAATTAAAACATGTGATGCTCGTGCTTGCTAGAAATTTGTTGCTGTTTAGATCATTGCATATTTTTGTTGTTAGGCAGATTCAATACGATTGAGCGTTGGCTTGCTTAAGTCAATTTAAGTCACTGTAAGTCAGTGTGGGGAAATGAGAGCCAATCTACATTTCATCTGCCAAATTTCCCTGAATATTTTCAAGGGCCGGTGAAACATGTTTCTTACATTTGAGTCAGAACACTCGAAACCCCACACCCCATAACTAACTTTATCGAGTTATGACATTAAATCCACACAGAGAGCAGAATTGATATGGACAATTTTTACTGAATCAGGTAACGCTTTCAAAAGTTAAGATAGCTAGGCACACAAACACAGTGCAGGAATGAGAAGCTCCTTTCTCTTCTTAGCACTGTGCGTCACTAAAAGTTATTACCGATAATTCGACTGCCGATTCTCACGTGAAGTATAATTTCACAATTAACAGAATTTTTGACCCAAAGTGGCTGTTTTGACGAGGCGAATATCCTAAGTGAAGTTGATGAGGCGAAGGTCCGAGGTGTATTTGTCGATGCGAACAGCCGAGGTTCACTTGACAAGGGGAACACCCAAGATGAAATTGACGAGGCGTACATCCAAGGTGCACTTGATGAGGCCTAACATCTGAAAGGCTGTTGACGAGGTGAACTTACATGCAAAGTGCAGTGGACGAGGCGAATACAGAAGGTGCAGTTGAAGAGACGAACATCCAAGGTGCACTTTACGAGGTGAATATCCAAGGTGTAGTTTACCAGGCGAACATCCAAGCTGCCGTGGACGAGATGAATATCCAAGGTTCAATTGACGAGACGAACATTTCCGAGGTGAACTTAATGTGGGAGGATTGAGGCTTAATGGCGTGTCAACAACAAGGTCATTAGCGCCAACCTCAGTCACAGCGCAGTGGTCCGGATTGCCACTGTACCACACGTTACAGAGGTGTTAAACAAACCACAAATCTAGGTGCACTTGATGAGGCGAACATCAGAGGTACACTTGACGAGGCGAACATCTGAAATGCAATGACGAGGTGAATATCTAAGGTGCAAAGCACTGACTCTTAAAATTGTTAGTGATTTGCAGCTTGTATATTTGCCTCGTTAGAGACCCCATTTTCGTTCGAAAATTAGTCTTTTATTTTATATTAAATTGTTCCTCATATGAGAATCGAGGGTCTGCCTCACCTTCCTAAGCAACCAAAATCTCACTATAAAAGTCTTGAACTCCCGCTTCAGAGAAGCCTGTGCTTTCTGTATTTCAGTAGTAATATCAGAAGAGCGAAGTTTTTTATAGATAGATTTTCTTACAAGTTGCATTTTAAAGCTGAAAAAATATCGCGTGCTTGCGTGAGGTGTTTTCATCAGCTTGGGAATGTAACGAGTGGTTGAAAACATTTCTCGATACTAAACCTACGCTAGAATTGCGTTTGAAACGAGAATATACCGTCTCCTTTAAAATTCACCTTTAAACTAAAAATTTCCAACACGCATAATACTGCAGTAGTTTCTCGCTTAAATTCATAATTCCTGATTGCACAAACGACAGAATGAGTCTACAAATGCACTCAAAGTTTCGTTTAGTGTTTGTAGGCATAGTACTTTCTACCTCTGCCTCGTTGACTAAAATAGTTTTGTTCCCACAACGATCCCTCTTAAACATGCCGAAAATAACTGACCGTGAAAGCAAACGATTGCTTTAGGATAAACATTAGTTTTCTTCAGGGCACTGCAACAACCAAAGTAAATACGTGTTTTAGTTTTGATGAAGGCGAAGGTGCATTCTCGCAACTAAAGTCGTACTGAGGAAACCCCAACAGCACCCATCAGACAGGGAGGTTAAAGGGTATACTCCACCCTAACTAGTTAAAACAGTTTGAGAACGGATGGGGACAGATGCCCCATGTTCCACAAAAAGACAAATAAAAACACTTCACAAAAATTTTCTGCCAAGGCACGTTCGCAATTTTCAGGCGCACAATTGATGATCCAGGCCAATGAACGTTGCTTCACAGACTGCTTTTGCAATTTTTTAATTTGTATTTTGAGTGATGCAGGCACCTCACCCGTCTTTTTTTTACCGTTTTAATTTTAAGGTAATTGTGCATACATCTTCTTTCCGTGTGGGTTTTGCGCTTTAACGGATTTTTTTCAAATTCCGTCGATAGGTATTCTCGAGTGGTAATAATGAGGATCTAATCCCGAGGCTGAGAAGGTGGGCGTTGCCATAGCAACCCACTCATCATCAACTCTCCTGCTATGGCTGCCAGCCTTTTTTTTTATCCCTCCCGATAGAAAGAGAGAAAGAGAGAGAGAGACGCTGATGGTAGCGGAAGATGAGACCGAAAGAGATGAGGTCTAATTGAGCTTGAAACGGTTGCGGTTGCTGATTTGGTTACTGTAGCGTTGTCATCTACTTGAGACCGGGACGTTTGTGGCTTGACTGGTGATTCCAGAATGGGTGATTTGGGGACAAGGAGATAACGAGGCTTACCTTTCAAACTGAACGGTAAAGAACCCACAGGTTGACATTAAAAACGCTGTTTAATTTCCGACTACTGTACTAAATTTGGTCTTACGTGCACAAAAACGGCCAGAAAAAGGACCGAGATGGCGTTTTTAACCTTCTTCTGTTTAAGTTCGACTTATGGTTAAATAAATACAGATGCAAACTTATTTACGTTGCCTTTTGGACTTATATGCAAGACTGCCTGAGCGGGAAATTGAACCCACGGTCTTTAAAACCAAAGGCCGAGGTCCTATTGCTAAGCCACGGTAGGCTCAATATGGCTCAGTGGTAGGACCTCGGCCTCTGGTTTCAAAGGTCGTGGGTTCGATTCCCCGCTCAAGCAGTCTGGCACATAAGTCCAAAAGGCAACGTAAATAGGTTTGTATCTGTATTTATTTAACTCGTGTTGAGCCTTTGGGTTCCCCCATCGCTGAGGCTACATGGACATTTCTTACATCACTGTGGCCCAAGTCAGAGCAATTATGTAGGCCCGTGCCTTGACTTAATTTTATATGTAGGTTTACATAAACTGCACTATATATGTAAATGCTGAAAGGGTGGTTGAAAACACATCTTACATAAACTACTAAACATTTAAAAGTGTCAGATTCTGTGATTAGGTATATACAAAGTGCCTGCCATGCTCAAGAGGATCACTGTGGTTAAACCACATCGTTAGAAAGCTCAACTAATTGAAAAAGTTCTTCAAGAAGGAAAGACATGCACTAATCACTTTTGACAATTTCCTGTTTGACGTACTTCCGACACCCTGTCGTCTTTAAGCCAAGTCCAAAGTATTTAATTTTAAATGAAGTTCAGTTTAGATGTATTTCAGTCTCTGACTACAATAATTTTTAGATGTACCGTTTAGATTTATTTAATTCTAAAATACAAACTTCTATGTAGAGTGTTATGTAATTGAGTATTCCAGGGTCCGTACAGATAGGGCTACACATATTCCGGTATAGTCCAGTACATTTCTCCATTTTTTCCAGTATATTTTTTCCAGTATCTGTGCGAACTCTGGTATTCTCAACTTGGCACGTACACAAAAATACCTTTGAAGTCATCAGGTTGGCGTTAGGTTGAGTAAATCCGTCCGTAGTGCTCAACCATTAATTTGAAAAATCTGACGCATGTAATTTTAAGTGTTGTTTTATATTGTGATTGAGTCGAATAATTTTAATTCGAGTCGAGCCATATCGAGTACTAGAGGAAGCCCGTGCTATGCCCGGGGCCGGTCACATTTCCCGGGACACATTTCCCGGGACATTTTCCCGGGAGATTTTACCGACGACTTGTCAGATTGATCGACCACTCATGCCTGGCTCCTTTTTGCCTGCAGGTAGAGTGGGAGAGTGCATTTTCAATGCGGGCGCGAGGAGGGGAGAAGTGGTTTTCCTTTAGGCTTTCCTTTTAGCCGGCCTCCGATATTATTATAAAGATACAGTAGAAGCGTCGAGTATGGAGGGAGTGGGGTTCGAGTATTTGAAGAAGATAGTTTTTAGATATTTCTTAAGTTGTTATTACTCCACAGTGCACCTTTTTTTTTCATTTTTAAAGTTAGAGACGGTAAGTTATAAAACGTTTTCAAGTTTTCCCAAAGCATATTGCCAATGTTTTCTAGTTTTACTGGTAAAAAGTTTTTTTTTTTAATTTTTTGATTACACAACAATCCGTAACGTTTTCTTTCCAAATGCCTTCAACTCTTTTTACTGCCAGCAAAAACTGATGGTAAAAGATCCAAGAAACCGTAAAGCCACCGTAAAATAAGGTCTATTTTCTTCGTTTATGTTAAGACCTTCCATAAAAACGGTAAACTTCTCGTCACCCTAATTGCTTGTGTCGTTTTACCCGTTTACACCTTTAAAAAAAACTTTCATCATAAAAAACCAGTAAAACACGGTCGGTTGTAATTCGTAATATGATACGGAGAAGTGACTCGGAACCGGTATTTTTCCTTTTTTATTTGTGATGTCCTAAGCTACGTGATGAAAAAGAGCAATTTTTTTGTTTTGTTACAGCAAAATAATGTTCCTCCACCGTTATTTAATATCTGCTATGGCTTTACTTTTTTACGCTTATTTCTTTCTCTGCAAGGGCTGCAAAGCTTCATTTACTGGTCGCGAGAGGACGCAGCTGTAAACACCATTTCGCGACACTGGAGTCAAGTCACCAGGTCCAGCTCGTAAATTGTCTCGGACAGAAGACACGTGCGTCGTGCAATGGAGCAGCCAATCAGAGCTGGTGACAGAAGGATGTCCCAACGTGTTCCACCAATTGCCGGGAAAGGGAATTTCAATTTTAGGGTGATGAACGTTGACCATTTTTCAGCAGAGACAGTTTTTTTTCCAACATCCATCACGCCAGCAGCCAGGACGTTTATAATTGGTGACAGGTGAATTGGTGACGGAGTTGGTGAGACCACAGATACAAAGTAAAATGAATGTATTCCTTGTGATGCGGCAGCTTTTGCAACACGTTCCATTAATCTCTTCAACTCTTGACGAGTTCCATGTGTACACTGATCGGCTACACGATTCGATATCACGTGGTCTTGTTTCGTAGTCCAAGCCTCTAACATCTCGGGTATGCTTTGCAGGCTTCACTCTGGTCCCACCCTTTTGATCTTCCTTTTCAGTCTTCTGTACAGCCGTAACGGCTGAGAAGACCACAGCAACGACTTTATCCGTCCGTCCGTCACCTTTTTCTACTCTGGTTCCAGATAGAGACAAACGGTTTTCACCATTGGATTCAGCGACCAATAATTATTTAAAAAACACAGCAAATTAAAACGTTGTTGCTTCCTTACAGCTATCAGGCTTTCTCGATGTAACTCAATGAAACAATAAAATTTGATCGTCGCATTTAACCACTACAGGATAACACGCAACCGTAAAAACAAAAGAATTTCGTTAACGACACACATTTAAAATAGTCTCGACACCGTGTTGCATGGATTAACAGGTCAACTCTCGAACCAAATTCTCCGTTAAGTGCTACTTATGAAACTAAAACGGAAGGTAAAAATTAGGCTTAAAGCTGTCATTTAGGACTAAAATCTAAAATAGGCCTAAAAGCTAGCACATTTTTCACCGGCAATTGTGAACGTTACTGGTTTTAGATTACATAATAGAGATCGCTGTTGCAGTGCGTGGTAGAGGTGTGCGCCTCAACAATTTCGAAAGTGTCGGAAACGGCAGAATAGTACAGAAGACCGGTTGTGGCTAGGTAGTCGTAGCCGCTGCTTGTTCTTTGCTGCAATTACTTGTTTTTTTCCCTTCTAGAAAAATGGTTATTTTTCAACTTTTGAGGGCATTAACAGGTTATCACTACAACGCCCTCCAAAAAAAAAGTTTCCGAGCACCCCTGATTACTTGAAAACACCATCATAAGTAACTTTTTTAACACCATTCCTGTGAGTAAGATGCTCCAAATGCCTTTTTGCAAGGCGTGACCAGTGATAACCTGAAAATATCATCGAAGCGCTTAAAACTCAGCACTTTTTCTTACTGAATTGTGTGGAAAGAGTTAATCTGGAAAAAAGTCACCAATTGGTTATCAAGATGAAGCAGTAAGCGCCTAGCGTACAAAAAAACTGAGATTATAATACTAGGGGGGGGGGGGGGATTGAGGCTTATAATACTAGGCTAATAATGCTTAAAGAAAGCTGGAACATCACAACAAGTTTTTGTAATTTACATAAAGCACTTAGAAAAAGTAATTTACATCGTTATCAATTTTTTTTTTATGTATGAGAGCGTCAGTTACTTCATGTAGGCTATGGTTAGTTAGTCAGAACAGGCTAATTGTCGTTTACTTTCTGTTTTCCTCCATTGAGCCCATTCAAAGGACATTTTTAAAAGAACAACTGTAAAAAGTTATAGCTGCTACATAAATTCGTTAAATGGGCCTTTCACCTTGTTATTGAAGGAAATTGGGCTCCCCAAACTTCCAGAAGTTCATTTCTTGACTCCTAAACTCTCTCTCTCTGTCTGTCTGTCCGTCCAGGAGATTTAAAATTCTTACCAACCATGCGTTTTTTTTTTTTTTTTTAGCTATAAGCAAAAGAAGAAAGAGTATATGGTGTGCGATTAACATCAAAATGGGTCTACATAGACGGATTGATCTAATGTGCAATACATAATATTGATGTAGACTTTGCGCCATACTCGTGTTTTGCTAACTCGCTCGATGATAAAGAAACATACGGTTAACAGAATTGAGATCAAACTTCTTACACAGTTAGGGCTATGTCTGTCAGGGTGCTGCTAAAATTGTCAACCTATTCTAAAAACCAACGCCTCTAGTGGCAAAGACAAAAGTTGCGGCCTTGGATTTATTTGGGTTTCAGTTTCGATTTGCGAAATAACTTTCGCTTATGAGACACAATCGACCTGTGCAAAAATAAATCAACTCTGAAAGTACCTACATACTCGTCAGGTATTATTACAACTTACGTACGATTTACAATACCTATTGATTACGCTAAAGTATGAGCAGTGTTAGGCCTTTATTACTTTTTAATTCGACGTGTCACACGTCGAATTAATGTGTTTGTGCCCAAAAAACGGGTGAACAGAAATCGGTTCAGCGATATCTCTTCAAAAACGAGACACGTTTGTTCAATTCTGATCCGACGAAATTCAAGTATGTGAGTGGGAGAGTTGCAGTGTGCAAGGACAAAAGGTATAATGCTCAATAGAATTTAGTTACGACGTTTTTACTCTACTAACCTCTAACGAGGTCTCTGAGCGAAAAACCGTCGTCCGATAGTACACGATCAGTCGATGACGTCAGCTCTACGTCAGCATAAAGGTGTGCGTTCAAACGAAAAATTGCCGCTGACAAATGCGTGTAACTGCGCATTTCGACAAGTCAGCTCTTCAACATTACGGTCGGTTATAATACTATACGTACACATCGAGGTGGCTCCTCTGTTATCGTGCAGAACAATACAAAGTGAGTCGTCACTTACCTTTGCGGTGATCTGCGAATTTTTATGCTTGAATCTGTACGGTACAATGAATGCGATGCGCGCATAGACTTTTGCTGTTAATTACTGCACTATCCTCGCTGCTTTTCGGATGCGATATATTACAGTGCTTTATTAAGCGTATTTGTGGTGTTGTTTCCTATTGAACGAGTGAGCAAAGCGAATGATGTCCTGTTTTCACAGTGGCGCACTGGTCAGGGAGGGAAGCGCGTTACATTCGTAATGGCCTCTGACTTTCAGATTTAAAAAAAAAATCCATAACAGGAAGACTCACGTAAGTTTTATTGGTTAGATATTAGTTTTACCCACAGATTTAAAATTATAAATAGTAATCATAAAGATAATTATAAAAAGTTAGTAAAACAAGTACTTTGTATTGAGTAGCCTACCAAAAATTGGCCACTTGAAATTGCAGTGTTATTATTCAATGTGGAATTTTTCAAAATTTTCGTGTGAATATTTTAACTCTTGTTAATACACCTAAAAAGTGTAAATAAATTTAAAGTAGTCAACCTCACATACCCTCAGCGCAATATGATTTCTCCTACTCCCCCCCCCATTACCTGCTGAATTTACTGAAAATATGGTGTTCGAAGATTTTTAAAAATGTAAAAGTCTGATGAACAAGAACAAAGGGAACGGGAAACTGTAAAACAACGAAGCTTTCAGTTTGTTAGATTTTTTTTTTGCAAGAAAACCAATATCAGCGTCCGATGAAATAAAAACTTATCTGGTCAGTGATTGCATCGTCGCACACAAGAATTGGCTCATATGCCGTATCGTAGTAGCAAAAGTTACGTGACAATTTTTAAAAATATAATGTGCAATATAGTAGATATTCTTCAGTATACACCACGCATTCAGATTTTTTAGTAGTGTCTTTTTGGTATGTCTGCCGTTCCAACTGCATACATCAATTACACATTTTGTTTTATTCTGCCATACGACACGTCGAATTACTAATGCAGTGTTAGTGCATCCTTGTTTTACTGTTGGATCTAGGACGATATATAGAAGACTGCGTTTACCGGACAAGCAGATTCACAATTTCCGGCGCAGCAAAGTGTGATACTTCCGCCTTGAGAATATGGGATGGATGTCACCATAATGATTGTCATGGAGTGCAAAATGTTGGAGAAATTCAAGTCCGACGAGTAGGGTAATACACGCATGGCTACAGTTAAACTGAGATACTCATTGCGAAATTTATGCTAGCACAGGCAAAAGTTTGAACCAATTTTTTCATATCTATTCGATTTTATAACATTGATGTTTGCATCGTTTTTCAGATATACATCGTTTTTACATTTGTGGCAACCTGCTTATATATGTTTTGCCTTCGACGCACAATTACGACAGAAATGATGAATTATCGGGATGTGTATCTCACGAATCTCGTTCATGCGAGAGAAGAGACGAGAACGGAGTACAGGAGGCGCCGCCACATTTTCTTCTATTTAAAAAAAAATGTTGTTTTAATCTGAAATTGCTTCTCGCCAATTCTAAGCGCAGTTTACCATATAATATCGTCCTAGATCTCATTTAAACGAGAACCGGAAGTTGGCTGGGGCCATGTTGGCGTTACTAACGTCGGCGAAGCGCCGGAAGGAATGCTGCTTGTGAAGGTTTGAAATACATTGGTTCTAGTACAGTTGGGAACTCCCTGGTTGGATCGCCGATTTAGCAGCAACCGCGATCTTCCGTTACATGTTCGATTGGCGTGCAACGAATGACGTCAGATTCGTTCTTCGGTCATTACGCGCCATAGTCCTAGTGATTTGTTGTTTATTACGTAATAAGACTTAGACTTAAAAGTACACTGAGTAACACATCGATGGCACCATGGTGTGGTTTGTAACGGACTAATTAATAGGGTGGAGTATGGAAATATTTTTTTTTTGGGGGGGGGGATTCCAAATTGGCAGAGTACTCTAGGACAACACTGTCACACACACACACAAAATCAGCATTCTGGGGTTATGTCTTGAGGTGACCCAAGGGCCTACAAGTTTAACTACTGTACAGCAATCGGCAGCACGGCGAAAAAGAAAAAGAAAAAAGGATGATTTGACTGATTTTAAATTTTATTTTTGCATTATCTCATCTGAAATATTTATAGACTAAGAAAGGTAACCGTAATTGCGTAAAAAAATTTTCTGCGCAATAGTATTATTAGTACTTATGGGCCAAAATTGCCTAAAAGGTCATTTTGGCAATTTTTCCATGCTAAATTAGTCCACATTTTGTAAGAAAACTGTAATTACGGCATATTAACGCAGTTTCTGATAGAATTGAATGTGATAGTCTTAAATATCAGATTTAAAACAGTCAAATCATATGTAATATTAAACTTAAGGCCATTGGGTCATCTCAATATCTGAAGACCTCAGAATGATGAAATTTGTTGTGTGTGATAGTGATGCCCAAGAGGAATTAAAAAAAAATAAAAGGTTTTACACTCCCACTTACTAATTAACAACAGAGAGGGAAAATGCCAAAGCAACTCTTCAGAAAAGCTAGTAAGAGCGTTCCAATCCATTGTGTTGACATGCCCAATTTTTTCATAGCCGTCTTTCCGTCCAATCTCATGTCCTCTTGCAATCAGCTGTGTTTTGGTCTCATTGCTTGTGAGTTTTTTCTTTTACCAATTCGTTTTGTTGACCTAAACGAAGGAAGGCCAAAGGCTCAACAAGAGTTAAATAAATACAGATGCAAACTTATTTACGTTGCCTTTTGGACTTATATGTCAGACTGTGTGAGCGGGAAATCGAACCTACGACCAAAGGCCGAGGTCCTACCGCATACGGCCGTGTTAGTATGGCTCAGCGGTAGGATCTCGAAATTTGGTTTCAAATGTCGTGGGTTCGATTCCCCGCTCAGGCAGTCTGACATATAAGTTCAAAAGGCAACGTAAATAGGTTTGCATCTGTATTTTTTTGACCTTGTGTCGCTGGCATCGCATCGTGCGATAACAAAAAATTTAAATTTTTCTTCTGAATTTTCTTAGTTGTAGCTAGACGTTTCAAACAAGGATGGAGCATATCTCGTTGTGCTGTGCACTCATTCATTCATTCATTCATTCATTCATTCATTTCTTCTCCCCAAAATTCTTCCCCTCCTCGCCGCACTAGCAAGCGCCAGAGGAGGGAACCTGAGATGGTTGGGCCTGGTGCCCAGTTACCAGACATTGGTAAGAGTCGGGACCAAGTCCCGAAGTTCTTGGTGGTGACAGGCAAGGGCCGAGATGTTACACAACTCGGTCCGTTCGCTGTCCACAAAGCACTCAAAGGGATCTGTGGTTCCGATCCGAAGAGTGTCGCTCGGCTCCGTGCTGGGGGATACCTTGTTGAGGTTGAGGATGGGGCTCAGGCAAAGAGGCTTTTGAAGGCGGGTGCACTGGGGTTATGCCCGGTGCGTGTGGAACCGCATCGTACCTTAAACAGCAGCAAGGGGGTCGTGACGTGCTTTGATTTGAGGGGTCTCAGCGATGATATCATCCTGGACGAACTCAAGTCACAAGGCGTTACGGCTGTGAAGCGTTTGACGCGGAAAGGTGAGAATGGTGCCCAGCCAACTGACACCTTTTTCCTGACCTTTGATACGCCAGTTGCACCGCAGCACATTACTGCCGGTTACCTGCGGTTGAAGGTCAGGACTTATGTACCGAATCCAATGCGGTGTTTCCGCTGTCAACGCTTCGGCCACACCAGCGGCTCGTGTAAAGGTAAGCCTACCTGTGTTAGCTGTGCTCAGGCAGCCCATGAAGGCGCTGATTGTGCTGGCCCAGAGCAGTGCATCAACTGTGGTGGTCAGCACCAGGCCTCTTCGCGGGACTGCCGTGTTTATTTAGAGGAACGTCGTGTGCAGGAATTGAAGGTGAAGGACGGGCTTTCCTACTCGGAGGCCCGGAAGAAAGCTAAGCTATCGGCAGCACCGATGACCAGATCTTTTGCACAGGTGTGCAGTGCGCCATTGCCTGGCCCAGTTAGTGAGTCTGCTGATTTAGCGGATTTGCGCGCTGAGCTCAGGTCTTTGACGAGGACGGTAGGCATGCTTGTTACTTTGTTGACCCAGCAACATCCATCTTTGCAGGGTCTTTTGGGTTCTTCGAAACCGGTTGATGCCTTGCCGTCGACATCTGCCCAGCCTGCTGCTGTTCCTTTCCTGTAACTGTTCCTGTTCCTGTAACTGTTCCTGTTCCTGTAACTGTTCCTGTTCCTGTTCCTGTTCCCAGGCAGGTTAAGGCTGTAGTTAAGCCTCCTCCCGCCCGGAGTGCACCACAGAAAGTGTCGAAGAAGGCTCCTGCTGGTACATCCTCAGCACCACCCGTGAGGAAGTTGCCACCAGGAGAGAAGGTGAAACAGTCGTCGAACGACCAGCTTGCTGAGGGGTCCATTGCGTCCCCTCCACAATTTGATCCTCCTTTACCCATGGAGCAGGGAGATATTTCCTGTTCCACTTCTCCTGGGCTTTTCCCCCCTTCCGAGGACAAGTTCGTTCTGGACCTCACTCCGGCTTTTGATTCGGGGGAGGATTCAGATGTTTTCGGGTCGCCCAGGGGAAGAGTTGAGGAGGATGATTCAGTCTTAAGCCCGTCCTAATGCCTGCGCATTCCATCGTTCAGTGGAACTGCCAAAGTTATCGGACCCATGCAGAGGAGCTGCGGCTGCTTTCGTCGCATTGGCTACCTCTGTGCTGCTGCCTTCAGGAAACTTGCTTTCAGGCGTCGGATAATCCGGTTGTTAGGGGTTACTCTGTCTACCGTCTGGATGCAGACCCTGTGCCACGTGCACATGGTGGTGTTGCAGTGCTGGTTCAACACTCTCAGCCGCATGCCAGTGTGCCTCTGCACACTAGATTTCAGGCGGTAGCAGTTCGAGTTTCTTTCCAATTCGATATTACTGTCTGTTCGCTTTATTTGCCTCCGGATGAGGTCTTTGGGGTTGGTGACCTGGAGGATCTGGTTCGACAGCTTCCTGCCCCGTTCCTCTTGCTGGGCGACTTTAACAGCCACCATGTCCAGTGGGGAGGACCTAATACTGACAACAAGGGAAGGATCCTTGAGGAGTGGATGCGGAGGGGGTCCGTTTGCATCCTGAACGATGGAGCCATGACACACTGTAACTTGGCAACGGGCAATTGGTCAGCGGTGGACTTAGCCTTTTGCTCACTGGCCATCCCAGTTCACTTCACTTGGGCTGTCACTGCCGATCTGCATGGAAGCGATCACCTCCCCATTGTGTTGTCCACAACACAAGGGGGTTCTGTGGCTTCCAGGCCAGCCCGGTGGGCGCTTAAGCGTGCTGAATGGTCAGCCTTTGCTGAGGCTGCTGTGTTTCAGCGTGCGTTGAGGACTTTTCTGATGTGGATGAACTTTCCACTCATTTCACTGATGTGGTCCTTGCTGCTGCTCATGCTACTATCCCGCGTATGTCCACACAGCCGCGGCGGGTTCCTGTTCCGTGGTGGACGCCTGCTTGCGGGCAGGCCATTCAGGCCAGCCGGCGAGCGTTGCGTGCATTCACGGTCAGCCCGACTACTGGCAACTTTGTAGCGTTTGAGCACTGTCGTGCCCGTGCCAGGTATGTCATCCGTGAGGCTAGACGTGCTTCGTGGGCAGCTTACGTTTCGTCAATCACGCGCTCCATGCCTTCTCAGCAGGTGTGGCGGAAGGTGCGCCAGATCTCGGGGAGGAGCGTGCCTTCCCCGGTTTCACAGCTGAAGGTGGCGAATACCGTGATCTCTTCTGTGCCAGATATCGCCAATTGTCTTGCGTCTGCGTTTGCGCGGGTCTCGAGTGATGACCATTACGATCCTGGTTTTCTCGGGATTAAGCGTAGAGAAGAGGCTCGCTTTCTTGACTTTCGCTCCGATGGGCTAGAGGAGTACAATTTACCATTTACCTGGCGGGAATTTGTTTCAGCTTTGTCCAAGTCGCATGACTCCGCCCCGGGGCCTGATGATGTTCACTATCAACTGTTGAAACATCTGACCCTTGCCTCCCAGCAGTTCTTGCTGGGGATGTTCAACCGTGTGTGGGCAGAGGGCTCTGTTCCAGCAGCGTGGAGGACAGCAGTGGTCATCCCGATTGTAAAACCGGGCAAAGACCCTACTTCTCCTTCCAGTTATCGCCCAATCGCTCTGACTAGCTGTGTCTGTAAACTTATGGAACGGATGGTCAGTGACGACGTGGCGTTATGGGATTCTCCGTAATCTCTATAACTATGGCTTGAGGGGACAGATGCCACTGTTGCTTTCTGCTTACCTCTCAGGCCGCTCTTTTCGCGTTCGTGTCGGGGCGACTCTTTCCCGCCCGTTTGTCTTGGAGAATGGTGTGCCTCAAGGAGGTGTTCTTAGTGTCGTCTTGTTTGCTATAGGGGTCAACCCCATTGCTCAGCAAGCTGCTGTTCCCCAGTCATTGTTTGTCGATGACTTCGGCCTGCGCTTTCGAGCAGCTCGGATGCAGACCTGCGAGCGGCAGCTACAGCTGGCAATTAACAAAGTCCAGACCTGGGCGGTAAGTAATGGTTTCCGGTTTTCTCCGGACAAGACTGTGTGCATCCACTTTTGCCGCCAACGAACACTGCACCCGGATCCTTGCCTGTACTTGGGACAGGCACAAATTCCTGTTGTCCCACAGGCACGTTTCCTGGGTCTGGTGTTCTATTCCAGGTTGTCTTGGCTTCCACACTTACGTCAGCTTAAAGACAAGGCTTTGCGGGCGCTTAACATCTTGCGGGTCCTGTCGGGCACTTCATGGGGTGCCGATCGCTCTGCCATGTTGCGCCTCTACCGTGCCCTTGTCCGCAGCAAACTTGATTATGCGTGTATGGTCTATGATTCGGCTAGTGACTCCACTCTCCGGATGTTGGACACTGTGCATCACAGTGGCCTGCGTGTGGCGACTGGGGCTTTTCGAACTTCTCCAGTGGTCAGCCTCTATGCTGAGGCCTCGGAGCCACCTTTGGCCATTCGTCGGCGACAGCTTGCCATTCAGTATGCTGTGCGTTTGCGTGCTGTGCAATCCAGTCCTGCTTGGTCCATGGTTTTTGGGCCAGACTTGCGAGTCGGTAGACGCAGGGTGGGTAAGGGTGATTTCCGCGATAGGCTCCAGCAGTCCTGTCAGGAGATAGCCTTTGAAATGCCATGCGTCTTGAGGCTTGGGGGAATGCCAGTTGCCCCTTGGCTTGTCCCAGGTGGCAGTTTCATTTTTGCTCTGGCGTCCCTCCCGAAGGGTTCCACCCTACCAGCAAGGTACTTACAGGAGTTCCGGCGGCTGAGTTCTCAGTACGCCGGTTATCTGCGCCTGTTTACTGATGGGTCGAAGTCCGACGTTGGCGTGGCGTGTGCTTGTGTGTGTAAGGGTGTAACGGTTGCCCATCGCCTTCCACCAGGCTATTCTGTGTTCTCTGCAGAGCTTTTGGCTCTTGGTTTGGCCGTGGAATGGATCCTTGACCTTCAGGGCACGCATTTCATTGTCTTTAGTGATTCCATGAGTGCCCTGGAGTCCTTGGCGAATTACAATCCTCGGAACCCCTTGACACAACGTGTCCAAGCTTTGCTTTCCCGCTTGCCTGGCCAGCGGAAAACCGTGCTTTTCTGCTGGATCCCGGGCCATGTTGGGATAGCAGGGAATGAACAAGCTGATTCTGCTACGAAAGGGGCCCTTTCTGGCCCTCTCGGTAGGGATCTCAGCCTTGTTCCCTCAGATGCCTTTCCAACTCTGCGTCTGAGGTTACACGCTTTTTGGCAAACCTTGTGGGACAGACAGGACGGTAATAAGTTACGGGCCATTAAAGGCACTGTCGAGGAGTGGCACTCGGCGTGTCGCCGCAGTCGCCGTGAGGAGGTTGTGTTGGCCCGTTTGCGAATTGGTCACACCCGACTTACTCACTGTTTCG